>CAIGRL010311601.1:0-10229 GCA_903798325.1 Fraxinus xanthoxyloides
ATGAAATAAAGATGAAAAAAATAAGAATACAAGATATTTAGAGGAGGAGAATAGGAGTCCAAAACCGCATCAAAAAATGAAACGGGCTTGGGCTAGATAAACCTATTGCCTCGAGCGACGGGGCAGTGACGGCGGGCGACAAACTCTCGGGTTGTTTTCCACTGGGCTCACTCGAACAGCGAGCTAGCGCTAGGTTAGCGAAAATGCGGTGATTCTTCCCCCCTTCCATAATTTTGATCTCTTCAAGACCACTCCAATTTAGAGTTCAATAAACCCTAGAATTTGGGTCAAATCACAACAATTTTCTTTGATTTCATATCTCATTTTGGCTTTATTTTATTTTATTGTATATGAATTTTTAGATTTTTTTATACAATCTTAACATTATGTGGTGTTAATGAGTTGTGATTATTGTTCATTTCACGCATACTCGGATCATCATCTTGAAGTTAGAATTATAAAACAAATTTGTCACATTTTCCTGGTCTTTATCTTGACTCAAAAAGTTCATTATTTTTTCTTGCAGGTTGTTCCTCATGGGATTAAACCAGTATGAGAAAGGAGATCCTCAAGGTATTATGTCTTTAGCAAGACCCGAACCCTAGTTTCAAGTCATGTACATAAATACTTTCGAATAACAAAACATCTCGATCCCAATGGATAAGCATCAAACCAACATCCATGATGTTAGGTTTTTAGTGTTGGCGATTTTGTAGATAAAATGACTAATTTGTAACATGTTTTAAAAGTTTGGACCTAGGGTGCAATTTGTACAAGTTGGGTTATGAGGTCTAGGGTTCGAGCATAAAAAGTGGAGAAACACGACGTCGTATTTTAGCTAGTCTATCGCCTGGATACTGCTTGAGCGACAAAAACAGAATGTATGTCGCTAAGCTCTCGTTTGAGCGATAGTGGGTCTCTCACTTGTCGTCAGCTTCTCGCTCAAGCGACAAGTCGATCTGGAAAACCCTAATTACTATTTGAGGTATTTTTTCCTGTACATTCAACCTAATTATCGTCTCCAATAAATACCCAAATCAATGCACGAAATTTGTGGTTGGTTATTATTCTTTTGCCTCATATCATTTTTTGGAGATCCAAGAACATATTCATCCTTTGTGATTAATCCTTTTTATTCTTGAGATCATTGAACCACACTTTGGAAAAACATCATATTGGAGAATCCAAAACACCTAAACATCCTTAGGAATGTACTTTCTCAGTTGGACTTTAGAAGTTTTTGGAGGTTGAGAGAGATTAGACTACAAACGTATGAAGAGCACAAGACCTTGAAGTATGTTCTTGGAATTCCACTTGGAAGAGGAAATTAAAGAAGATTTGGAAGTTGGAATGAGATATTAGATTTTGGAAGCTATAGGAAATAGATCGAGAAGTCTAGTACAGTTGGCTAGACAACATCTAGCTATAGAAGATCGGGAAGCTGGTGGATACAGCAAATTTTAGAGATTACAGGAATTACAACAGCTGGAACTAGTGGAATTTGCTAGACAGGAAACAGACTGTAATCCATATTGTTTATAGTGGAGGTAACTAACTTGGTCCCGGAGTTTTTACCCAGTTGGGGTTTCTCAGTCATTATTTTGGTGTTCGTTATTTATTACTTTCTTTATTACTGCGGTATTCAAACTTAGGAAAAATTACTTGTTCGATTAACCATTTAGATACAATTAAAAGTGACTTGGTGCTTGTTAATTGTATAATTCCGCATGTAAGATCAGACTTAGTAAACTACGATATTTCACTTCGTATCAAGGATTAAATTTGTATCTTGACCTTAGATTTCTAGATGAGTAATTCATTATTCGTCCTGCTATATTCTAGATGAGTAATTCGTTATCCATCCCACCATATTTTACTAAAATCTATGGATGAGCGGATTTGGTTGATTGTGGTGAATGGTTGGAGTGCCCCTAGTACAACTGTAGATAATGTAGCAATCCCCACTCTCGCTAATTAGTCCAAAACTAATTTTGATGAATATAAATATAATAGTATAGCATTACCTACTCTATTTATGGCAGTATCCCCGGATGAATTTAGGTGAGTGTCCATGTGTAAGATAGCCAAAGAGATTGGGATATCTTACAAACCACACATGATAGAACACAAGCTGTAAAAAGATGTTAACCATTAGGTTTGAAAAGATTAGGATGAAAGAGAATGAAATGTTTGATGAGTTTTATGCGAGCCCAAATGACATTGTAAATTCTAGTTTCAACTTAGGCAAGAGAATCCAAAAGCCTAAAATTGTAAGAAAAATCCTTAGATCCTTAACTGAGCGATTTAGGGTTAAAATCGTTGCCATTGAAGAAAGTAAGGACATAAATTCTATTAAGGTAGATGAGTTAGTTAGATCCCTCCAAACGAATGAGTTGACCTTAGATAAATTTGTTCAATATAAATCTCTGGCCTTAAATTTCGTGAGAAACATCCAGACTGAATCTTTTGATTTTGATTCACCAGATAATGAGGAGTTACCATAACTGGCTAAACATTTCCAAAAACTGTTTAGAAAGAAAAATAATCCTCCAGAGAGACATAAAGGTGGCCTGAGTGAATCTATGAGAAAATCTAAATTTGTGAGACGTCATAAGTGTCGACGCTTTAGTCATATTAGGAGCGAATTCCCTAACAGTAGGAGAAATTCGGATAAGGTTATGAATACCACTCTCACTGATGATGAATCTAACTCAGACAATCATAGAGAGAAACCCACTCGTGAGGAAAGTGGAAAGTATATTGCCTTTCCTACTAGAATTAGGAATGAATCTGATAAGAAAAGTGAGAAGGCCGAGAACGTAAGTAGTGGTGAGGATTTTGATAGAGGGAACATTCTGATAGTGATGAAGATATCCAAGAGGCTTATGATAAAATGTATGAGGAGAGTCTTAAGATTCTTACTAAAGATAAAGCGTTGAGTGCCAAGAATAAAGAACTTCAATAGGAAAATGAGAAGTTAGTAGCGCAATGAGAAAGATATCCAATAAGCTTATGATAAGATGTACGAGGAGAGTCGTAAGATTCTTACTAAAAACAAAGATTTGAGTACGAAAAATAAGGAACTTGAATTGGAAAATGAGAAGTTAGTAGCGCACATTAAAGAATCTACCTTGATCTTAGTGAAATCCATGAATGAATCTTTAGATACTCAGGTTACGAATTTCACTAGTGTTGAGAAGACCTCTAGGAGAACTAATGAGCTAATAGTTGAAAAATAAACCTTAAAATAAAAAATCTTCTGACCGATCTAGAGTATTCCAAGTCTCAACTTCTTGTCTTTTCTATTGGTTCTATGAAACTATATAACATTATGGGAATGGGCAAGCCTGTTGGTAATAAGGGAGGTCTAGGTTTTAAGGATTTGAGATTTGTTAGACAAACTACTAAATAGCATAGGACCCATTGACCTAGGTGTAGACGTCATCGTTTACTTAACATTGGTCCTAGGTTTCTCCCGACCTGCTTTCATTGCGGTGAGTTAGGACACATACGCCCTAGATGTCATCAATTCGTGAATAGCCAAAGAAGCAAGAGCTTTAATAGGAATAAGAATCATGAGTTCGTTGGTCAGAATGACTTTATTACTAATCAAATGATCCAATTGTTGAAGTTAATGACACAGATGAATAAAAATATTCCTGTTACTAAGTAAGTTTGGGTAAAGAAAAATGATATGAAAAAATGTTGAAATAGATTACAGTGCTCTTGAAGGTAAGAGCATTTGCATACCTAACTGATGCATGTCTGAACTTTATTATTGTGTGTCATTAATTTACGCATGCATGACATTTGTTTATTTGTTTTCTAAGTAGAAATCACATGCATTTATTTTATTATTATTTTTGCGTATGTTTGATTTTTTTTTTTTTTGCATGCTTGGTGCATTCATGTTTTAAATTAAAAAAAATGGAAAATTGAAAAGTAAGAATGATGGAAATCTTTACTACAACATGATATATAACATTCTTGAACTTGTGAGTTGTAATCATGCATGAGTTTAATCGATAAGCTGTAACATAATTCTCATTGCTGACTTAGGTTATTTATAGAGTACTTAGTTTATGTGTCTTCACGTACCACCTATACTACACACACTGTGATCTTGTTAGTAGGGCTCTACCGCGTGTGTGAGATTTAGGATGACAGTCACATGTTAGTAAGTTGACTTTGAACATGAATAGACCGTATTTGTTAGACCTAAATTCAAATGTATCCCGAGTAATAAAAACCTAAATATCTTATGTTTTTTTGGAGCCTATTTGACTCGAGCAATTAAGATTGCGGAGTTTCCCATATCCTGGTGCGTATAGTCAACTGACTTGAGTTAACCGGTCTAAAGCTCGCTACAAGGGTCATTTTAGTCGCTTAATGGAGAAGAGCATGCATTTAAGATGTGAAAAATAATAATTAGTTTAAAATATTGAAAGATGTGAAAATAAAATACGCTCAAAGTTAGGTAGATAAAAAAAATATCAATACAAAATGAGCTTTTATTTCAAGGTTCTAATGCACTTTAAATGATTTCACTTTTAAAAGTAGAGGAACACACTTATTGACATTGATGTTTAGCATGTCATTTCTCAAAAAATTAAGGTTTGTAGTCCTACTTACAAAGGATTTGTGACACTTTACACACATGGATAACTTATACAATTTACTCCATGTTAACTTGAACTGAGTACGTGGGAAGGTTTACTGCACATTGATTATACTTATATATGCTGATGACGGCATTTTTCAGTAATTATATGTTAATATTAATTTTTTTTATCCCTTCATCATTTGTGACAAAAAGGGAGAGAGAGTATTTGAATGGAGTATTTGAATGCATTGAGATTTTCATTTTATATCTTAGGGGTCGTTGGAGAGAGACAGAGATACATTTTGCATGCTGCACAAATATGTCGAGAGTTTGTAGTAAGAGGGAGAATTGACAATGTATTCCAAATCATAATGCATAAGCTGTCTGAGTTTTGATGTTTTGTGGTGTTAATGTTTTGATTGGTGTTTTGATTGACATTAATATCACGTGTCAAACTAGCATATTTATTTATGATTATGAATTTCAATTGTTACATTTCGTGTATCATGTGCTTTTACACTTGGTTTTTTATGATTGGATTTCATGAAACATGTTTAACAAGGATTGCAAGAGAAATCAGTTTGATGAAGTTTGGATAGTTTAGATTTTATATTTAGTTTTTCTTTACTTATTGTATAGTTTTGTCACAAAATGTCAAATGAGGAGTTTGTTAGGATTTTAGTGTTGGTCATTATGTGGACAAAAAGACTAATTTGTAACATATTGTAAAAGTCAAGGACCTAGGATGTAATTTGTACAAGTTGAGTTATGAGGTCTAGGGTTTGAACATAAAAAGGGGAGAAACACGTGCCGCACTTTCACTAGCCTATCTCCTAGACACTGCTTGAGCGACAAAAACAGAATATCTGTTGCCCGCCTGTCGTTGAGGGAGTGTGTTGCTCGCTTGTTGCCAACTTCTCGCTCAAAAGACAGGTCGATCCAGAAAATCCTAATTTCTGTTTTTTAGTATTTTTCTGGCCAATTCAACCTAATTACCATCTCCTATAAATACCCAAACCTATGCACAAAATTTGTGATGGTTGATTATTATTCTTTTGTCATTCTTTAGAGATCCAAGAACATATTCCTCCTTTGTGATTTATCATTTTTATTCTTGAGATCATTCAACCACACTTTGGAAAAATATCATATTGAAAAATCCAAAACACCTACTTCCTAAACATCATTAGGAATGTACTTTCTCAGTTGGACGTTAGAAGTTTCTCGAGGTTGAGAGAGATTGGACTACAAGCGCAGGAAGAGCACAAGACCTTGGAACAGGTTCTTGGAATTCCATTTGGAAGAGACAATTGAAGAAGAACGAGAAGCTAGAAGGAGATAATAGATGTTGGAAGCTGCATGAAGTAGATCGGAAAGTCTAGTAGAGTTGGCTAGGAAACATCTAATTGTGGAAGATCGGAAAGCTCATGGATACAACACATCTTAGAGATTACACAAATTACAACAGTAGGAATTAATGGAATTTGTTAGGCTGGAAACAGACTGTAATTCAGGTTGTCTATATTGGAGATAATTCGCTTGGTCCTGTAGTTTTTACTCTGTTGGGTTTCTCCATCATCATTTGTGTGTTCGTTATTTATTACTTTCTTTATTATTACAGTATTCAAACTTAGGGAAATTGACTTGTTTGATTAACCATCTAGAAACAATTAAAAGTGACTTGTTGCTTGTTCATTATATAATTTCACACGTAAGATCAAACTTAGTAAACTACGGTATTTCATATGACATTCAAGGAGTCAATCCCCACCTTGGCTTCATCGACCCATCATCCACGACATTCAAACTGTGTGGTTGAAAATGAGTTTGAGAAAAAAAAATGTTTTAATTACTATTCTTCTAATCATGGAAGGACCAAATCGTTTCTTCTCTAGCAACCCTCTTTCCATGTTCAATAACAATTCTGAACCAATTTCAATGAGAGAGCTAGGTGATTTTTTAAGTGTTCAAAATTCTATGTTTTACCAATTGACACCACATTCTAAGAACTGATCATATGCTCAATCAAGCTTCTAATTCTTATTCTCCATCTGATATGTTCTCATCCATGCAAAACCAACCCTAGGGTTGATTACAAGGTGAGTGTTAGTATTTGTCTCCTATGTTGCTTTATTATGATCTCTGTTATGTAATACAAAAAAAATTAAAAAATAAAAAAGTAAAAATAAAAAAATAAAAAATTAGAGACTAAATTATCCATCGATGATGACTTAAATTTTTTTGGTAATAGATTTTAACAATGAAAATCACCGATCAGTAAATTGGATCGCGAAACCCTCGCAGCTAATTTATCGATGGATTTATTTGGTTGTTGATAATTAGAGACAAAAAAAATTGTTTCTATTTACCAATGAAGTGTTTCCGTGGCTAATTAGCGAAGAAATTGTTTGTCGCTAATCCACTTGTCATTACCTACGCCTATCTTAGCAAAGGAAACAGCTTGCTTGTTCATAAATAGCTGCTAATCTTCATTTTTTTTTTTAACGTCACTAACTACCAATATATTTCCTATGGAACTACTCATTGCTAAATAGGAACATATATCTTATTCCTACACATGTTTTAAAATTTCTACAAAAATATTTCCGTCGAAACTTTGGATTACAATTAAAAAATTCCACTAATTATTTTACTAATATGTTTCGACGTGAATTAAACATACTAAAAAAGTTAAATAATTAAAATACACCAATTAAAAAATCCATGTTAGAGCGATAAATACAAAGTATTTGATAAAAGTTTTTTCTGAGGAAAAAATATAATTATTCACCAATTCTTACATTTTTCTACAATTTCGCTTCGTTTGTTCCAAGCTTCAAATTTTTAGAACACAAAAAGTGAAATTTATATTTCATTATTATCACATAGAATTTTGTTGTGAGTTGCAAATGAATGTAGTCAACACATTGCCCATTTTTCCATAGCATTTCACATTAATTCACGATTTTTTCATGTTTTTCACAATTTTCTTATCAACAAAATGATTTATTTTGAATTTTGTAAAGCTTGAGAAACACTTTAAATAATTTTTAAAACATTATCGATGGACTATATTTAGTCTATAAATTTTAGTTGATACTTGTACGTTTTCATAAAATTAACAAACAATATTTCAGTAGAAAAATGTTTAATAAATTCTTAATTTTTTTTTTTTCAAAAAATATTCCAATGGATTTTTTTCTTCAACTGGTAACTATTTCATAATTTTTTATGTTTACTTCAATTGTTTACCAACAAATTTTCTCTGTTGGTAATTACTTTATTCTTTTATATTATTTCCAACGGAGACATCCGTTGGAAATCTGATGATAAATTATTTAATTTATTTTTACCAATGGATTAACAACATAATTGTTCCGTTTGTCATTCTGTCGATATTTAATATGTAATCTTTAAAGAATATGTAAAGAATATTAAAATATAATTTGACATTTAAAGAATAGGAGTATCGTTCCCACGAGTAACAGACTTCAACTTGAATTATATTAAACTCAAATGTAACCGACTCCGATGAATGAAATGATATTTTTTTATCGCCTTCAACAAGTTAGAATACCAAATATTTTATATTGTTACCTGTTGCATGTCAAAATAATTTTTCAATTATCACCAACTCAACCTCTATACAAGTTGTATTTATCAACGAAAATTATAATGCTAATAAATTAAAAAATAAAAAAAATAAATGATATCTACGAAAAATTCCACAAGTTATAACAAAATAACATTAAAGATAATAATTCAGCATAGAGTTTTTATCATTGAAAATTCTAGAAAAATTCCATTGCGTTCACTGTTCATTTCAGGCTGGCTTGCATCATCACGAAGTTAGAATTTTCAAAGACTTTGTTATATTGTGATTTATGAATCAAATATAGTTGCTTATAAATTAATTTGGAGATGTTTCACTCTAACTTAAATGAGAATTACAATTCCACTGTTCATTTTTGTCACACGACATTTCCCACTGAACTGGTTTGGTACTGTTCATAAACTGTTTTTGAACTATTCACTAAAATATCTTCCATAAATGCCTTTTGCTCTCTCTTCACACATGTTCGCTGCTTTTGGACCAAACGAAGCCCCATGAGGAAGAAGAAAGGTAAAATTCAAGAAGTAAGAACCAATCCATGCCGTTGGTTCGTAAAGCTTTGCAAAATCTAATTTCTTCTGATAATTTTCAGTTAGATCTTCCATGGAAATTTTGTTGATGTTCCAAAGTTCTGGTCTATTGAGGTCTGAGCTTTCCAACACACATCTTCTTGAGACTCTTATAGCTTCATCTATAGATCACGAGCCAACTGTCATTGTAAGGGATAAGCTGATCTTCTTGCAAGTGAGTATTGGTGCTGATTTTATAGGGCATATGATTTTTCTTTTCGTTCTTTTATTGCAGGTGTGGCCTCATAAAGTAATTTCTCAAATTAGATTAGTGCCTTTTTCAAGTAAAGCTGTAAAATATTCAATGGTGTTATGTATGTAAATTAATTATGTGGCTGATTATATGGCATGAAGTAGATTTAATTCATTTATTAACTACTTGTTTGCCCCCATTATAATGAGATTTTTGGAATAATGTATTTTAGAATAATAATTTTGAGAGAATGTTTGGTTAAAAAAGAATGAAAAGATTTTGATTTAAGTGTAATATTATTTCATTGGAAAATGTGTAGTTGAAAAGAAAAGAGAGAAAAATGTATTCAAATTTTAATGGGGGCAAAACATGCTCCTTTTGGGGTTGAAGCTCCCAAATTTAATTCATTTTTTGTTTGTGCAAATATCAAAATTAAAGGAAATTATGTGGATTTCTTATAAGAGTTGTTTTATGCCAAATGCATTTCAGATGATGAGTATCATGCATCAAAAAAGACCATTATTACAAGGATTAGCAATTCAAGGACAAAGTCCATGCTCATGGCAGAGAGCTTGCCAGCAAATTCTGTGAAGATTGACGAGCGAAGTATTGGTGATGAGCCACAAAGAAACCTTTTAGAAACCTGTTTTAGAGAGAGGAATAGAGGAATGGTAATGCTGATCATGGTCCAGAACACGAGGAAAAAGAAAAGATGAAATTGGAAAAGAAGCAATGGGAATTTGTGGTATATCCTCTCCATTATCATATCTAAACAAAATATAAATGCTAAGTTATGGACAGCATATCTAATCAACCCATGTGTAATTTGCTGTCAAGCTTGTACTGGGAGGCAGTTTTGTTATAAAACAGTCATGCGATTCATGTTGAAGTATATACTCACGTGACATCCTTCCATTTTAGCACATGAAAGGATGAACATAGTGCAATCTAATGTAACAGTTGTAGGTGTAGTTTTTGCTCTATAGCCCAGTTCTTTTCCAATTGTGGCCGTGTCCATGGAGTTGAGTACAATGTGAAATAATAACTCCCAGTTCTTTTTCAATTGTGATCTTTTTCAAATCATTTCTGAAATGCTACAATGTGAAAGCCAGAAAGTTTGCATTTTCTTTTTAGTTGAAACGATTTCCTGATTTCTTTGTAAGTGATCTAAAAGATGCTCCTAGAGTTTGCTGGTTCTTTTGGACTTCACTCGTTCTAAATAAATTCACATTGATTGAAGATTCTATTATT
>CAIGRL010311605.1:0-11983 GCA_903798325.1 Fraxinus xanthoxyloides
TAATCCACCGGTACGACCAGTAACTTGAGACCCAATACTTTGTCCCCATCGATGTTCGTGTGAAGTCCAATAACTATGATTAAAAGGCCACTCGTCGTCCTCCCCGTACTGTAACCCCGCTCCCCTTATATAAAGTCTCTGTTTGACAATCATATAACAAAATTTTAAATAATATTTTTTACTAAAATGTGTGATTAAAAAGTAATATTTTTTGAAAAATTTATGCATAGGATATTTTATCGCGTGAATATGTGATGGAAACGAAATGCGTGGAAATTTTTTTTTTTAAAAAAAATAACGGTTGTCAAAGGCTTAAAAAGCACCACAAGCTACCTTCACAATTTACTTCACACCCGAGAAAAGACTACACCAAAGAGCCCCTAAAAGATGCAGACCCGCGCTCATTCAGAGTGACATAAAAATCGTTGCGCACTTCAAAATATTCAGATTGTTGAGATTGAAATGGAGAAACAAATTGTTGTGATAAACTACGAGCTTAAAGCTTGTGGCATAGTATAGAACTGTGAAAGGGTTCCCATTTTCGCGAAGAAGGAGAAATATTTTTCCTTTCACTTTTTCTTCACCGAGGAATGGGTTGCAAGAGCACCATAGTGGGGAACTTGGATCCAGAGAGGAAAAGGAGTGGTGGGTTGAGAACTAAACAGGCAGGGCGTGGGTCTTGCAGGGGAAGTTAGGCTATTCGAGGGAAAAGAAAAGGGAAAGGAAGGATAATGGTTTCCCTCTTGGAGGAGTAATTATTTTTTCCTCTCTGTTCTGAATTGTATCTTTCTAAAATCATCTTTATTTATCCACACATACAATATATTCGTATATACTGCTCCATTTAGTAATTTTTGCAATGGGATATTTGTTGAAAGAGGCTTTGAAGAATCTATGTGGAGCCAACCAGTGGTCTTACGCTGTTTTCTGGAAGATATGTTGCCAAAACCCCAAGTGAGTTCAATAAAAATAAAAATAAAAACTCAATTTTACTTTTCTCTTGAAAATTAGAAGAAAATAATCATGGCCTTTTGTTTGGAATAATTTTTGCGTTGCGTCTGTGGGGGGTGTGCGTGTCTTGATTAGGAAATTGGGAGCCGGAAAAAGGGAAATATATAATCTTGTTGTTTATGCTCTTTTGGGATTGCTTTTTGTCAATTCGCACGTAATCTTTTTCTTTTTTTTTTCTTGGACTTTGTGCTGACCACTTTTAATGGAGAGAAAATTAAGGAATAGAAGTATGAAATTCTGATTGTAATTTCCTGATCAGTTCCGGCTAGTCAATGAATTAAAGTGCAATCAAAGATATTCAAGCTTAGTTCATATCCATGCGAAATTTTCTAGTCGAGCAAATTAGAGGTTAATACTGTATTATCTCTAACTTATCTGGTTAATTACGGTTCGTAGTAATTAAGATATGATTTGTCGTGCTAAAGATTTATTAGACATCACTGTCTTCTTCTTGCATTGTGATCTAGTGACTTTCATTTTCAAGTTTTGGAGTTTTGTGGGTGGTCCATTTGCTTTGTCCTGAAGAATCTTGGAGGACGGAAAAAGAGATAATATATTTGTTTTAGGCTAACAAAACTTTTTCCACTGTTATGATTTTCCTCTATATTAATTCATTCACTTCTGATACGGATAATGCCTTTCTTGTTTTAATCTGTGTGTTCCTACCTTCTTGTCTTCAACAATTTCCTGTCTCTTAGATTTTTTTTTTCCTTGAACTATTTCACCATTAGCCAGCAGAACATACACGTGGAACTTCTGGATTATAACGTTCTGTAAGATCTAGCATTTTTGTTGATTATAACTGAATTTTAATTTTGGCAGGCTTTTAATCTGGGAAGAATGTTTTTATGATCCTGTATCACAATCCCGTCTTCTTGGCATTCCCAGGATTGAGGATCCGGGAATCGGTTTTGATGGCTATAATGATTGTGTGTTTACAGCTGGGGTTCAAGCAGGGGATAAATTGCATTTTCTTATAAATAAGATGATGATGGACAATCATGTCAATGTTGTAGGAGAAGGGTATGACAATTCAAGCTCGAATCATTTAGACCATGTTCAGCAGGCAGTGTTAGNTTGGCAGGCTTTTAATCTGGGAAGAATGTTTTTATGATCCTGTATCACAATCCCGTCTTCTTGGCATTCCCAGGATTGAGGATCCGGGAATCGGTTTTGATGGCTATAATGATTGTGTGTTTACAGCTGGGGTTCAAGCAGGGGATAAATTGCATTTTCTTATAAATAAGATGATGATGGACAATCATGTCAATGTTGTAGGAGAAGGGTATGACAATTCAAGCTCGAATCATTTAGACCATGTTCAGCAGGCAGTGTTAGACATGACTAGACAGTGAATGGACAAAATTTCTCTTTCTTTTGCTTTTCCAGTAATGTCTAGTCCTGTCCAATTCTTTCTTCCAAACATGTCATTAGTGTTTCACTTGTTCTATTTGAGACTGAGAAGGGTTTGCATTGAACACACCTGTATTTACATTTTCGAATTTGTCTGTCAGATTAGTTGGAAGGGCTGCATTTACAGGAAACCATCAGTGGATTCGCTCTGAGGATTGTACTAGAGAAGCCCATCCACCAGAGGTATGGTACAAGATCCTTTTGTTAGTGCTTTAGGGATAGGATTCTTAGTAGTGAAGGTGCATTTTTTATTGATGCTAAGCTGTGTACATCTTCATATGTGCTTCTGTTGAGGACATAATTTAAATAAATTAATTTGTTCACATTGTAGCAACTTGAGCTTTTAAATAATATGGTATGGAGCTAGCAAATGTATTCTAAGTCTCACCACCACTGATTTATGAAAGTTGTGCGTGTGTTAGGCTTTTGATTGAAAAACTGAATCTGATCTGCATTTGAAGGGACATGTATGAATACGTTGAGAAAACTTTCATTATTTGTTTTTCTTCTAGGTTCTACAAGAGCTTTGCCAACAATTTTCAGCTGGCATGCAGGTATAAAGTTTCATCTTTCTCTGTTGTGTTTGATGTCCTGTATTTTGTTGTTCAACAATCTTTTTGTTTTATATCAGACAGTTGCTGTTATACCTGTTCTTCCTCGAGGTGTTGTTCAGCTAGGTTCATTCTTTGCCGTAAGTTTTTCCTTTCCATTATTTTGGAGTCTAAAATAATCTTAAATAAATACGTTATGTTCATGATGAAAATCATGATGGTCAAGGTGTCTTTTGTTGGAAGTCACTTTCTGTGTGTTAATTTATTTCTCAAATTTAGCTATTAAATTTTTGTAGTGAATTCAGGAAAGATATTTTTAATTTTTTCACTTGATTAATGATCTTTAAGTTTAATGTAGTGCACTAGTGCGCCATTGTTGCGCCACAATTCTGATTTCAGTGGTTGTAGATCAATGTCTTCAATCTGTGATGAGGAAAAGAAATGAGGTATCCGCGTAATGATGTCAATTCAGTAGACCTCCTACACAACACAAGTACAATTTGATGTTACTGTGCATAGGAAGTCCGTGTTAGGAATCAATTCATATTTCCTTCCTGTGAGAGCAATAACTTAAAGAATGTAATCAGATTACAAGCAAAGCTAATACACAGATTTTTAGTGAAATCCTTGGTCCACCCTCAATTGCCTCTAGAGGTTTCACTGTAATGGAGAAGAACACAGGGTCTCACGCCTTTCACGCTGAAAACTGGCCCCTTAAAATACTTATATATATAGTAGAAGTACAATTGCAATCTGATATGCCCAATACATCTCAGCAATAAAAATGTTCAGAGTTGAGGGTATAAGCCTACAATATTATTGGGCTTCACAGATTACAGTCTGATACGTGGAAAAGTTTTTTGGTGTTCCAGGATCCATCCCTGGAGTGATGCTAATTTTTTTTTTTTTTAATTCTTGCTATCTTGGTGCTTTTGCTGGTTCTCAATAAGTAAATGTAGATTTTGTTGCTATTCAGATGGCGGAGAATATGAGATATGTAAATGATGTGAAGACTTTAGTTTTTCAGCTTGGACACGATCCTGGTCTCTTGCTATCTGATAATTATGTAGCAAAAGAACTTTCTCCAAAAATAGGGGCACCTGTATTTCTTGGGAATTCTGCCTCTGGGGATTTATCTGGCATATCGAATATGACCAACTCTATTCCATTCATTGCTGACAGTTACGACTATGTGGAAAACTCTGCTCAGACTACTGAGTTTGTTGGCGACACATCTCATTCTTTAGCAAGACAAATCCAGGATAATTTGCAGTTTAATGGTGCAACATTTCATGCCTCTAGCTCAAGCCAAAGTCGCGTTCAGCTCTATGACGATCTCAAGGAAGCGAAGTTTGCTAGGAGAATGAAATCGAAACCTCTTTTGGCAAATGAATTAGTGACAGAAGCTGAAGCTATCTACTTGAATCCGGAGATGCTGATGAACCAACAGGCTTCTCTGCACATCCCAAGATCTGCTTTGCATCAACTATCCTCCAGCAGTTCATCTACTATTGACAGTGGCAGCTCAAGGTGGGTGGAAAAAGGAACATTGTCAAATGCTGGTATCCAGTGCCATTTTGGCAGCCCCAATGTGTCATCTGGCCTGTTGACGTCTGTGCCGAGAACAAATTCAGACCTGATATCTAGTTCTCATGAAGATCCAGTTGACCATTTGACATCCAATCACTTGCTTGTCTATGACTCTGGTAGCGGACATTATTTTACAGGTGACAGAAAAGCAATGCGCGAGTTGAACGTGTGCAATGAAAGAATGGAAAACAATATAGTTCAAGCTCATGGTATCCCCCTGTCCAAACATGATGAGCATAAGAATACGGTTGGGCTTCTACCTGGTGTTGCTCTAGCCGACAGAAAGTATGAACTTCAAGGTTTCAGTCGATCTTTTAGAAATACTGAATATGAAGATGCGTGTATCGGACCTCAATCAGGAGATGATTTGTTTGATATTTTGGGAACTGAATTTAAGAACAAACTATTAAACGGTTGCTGGAGTAATAGTTTGAATAATGCATCAGACTCGAACATGGGTAATCTGGATAACAATAATTCTCCATCTGTAAAAACTCAGGACGCTGCTTCCGAAATATATTCTCTTAACTGTGGAAACTCAAATGGCAGTGAACATCTCTTAGATGCTGTGGTCTCTGAGATTCACTCTTCTGCTAAGCAGCGGTCAGATGATAATGTTTCTTGCAGGACAACATTGACAAATAAGAGTAGCTACTGCACCTACGGCATGGTTCAGGTTCTTGATCAAATTAAGGAAGAGTTATTAGGTGTTCCGGAATATCTGGCAAAAGCAGAAGCAATTAGTTGTTCATTTCTATCTGGATCTTCTAATGATTATTCGGGAACCTATTCCCAGAGTAGTTCCATTTATGGATCACAATTAAGTTCATCGATTGTAAAGGGTCATGACATCAAACAGAGTAGCAGTGTGTTGACGGGATACTCTAAGAAGCCTGATGAAATGAGCAAAACAAATCGCAAGAAGCTTCACCCAGGAGAAAATCATAGGCCAAGGCCGAAAGATCGCCAGATGATCCAAGATCGTGTAAAGGAATTAAGGGAAATTGTGCCAAACGGGGCAAAGGTGACATTTCTTGTCTTTGGCTCAAACTATTTCCTTGTCTCTATAGGCAGATAATTCTTATATCCTGTAGTAATGCTATTGATTTGGTTAACAGTGTAGCATTGATGCTCTTCTCGAACGTACTATCAAGCATATGCTTTTTTTGCAAAATGTCACAAAGCATTCAGACAAGCTAAAACAAACAGGGGAGCCAAAGGTGCGAGATACCGACATGTTCTTCTCAAGTACTGGATACTACTTTTTGAACTATGTTATGAATTGAGCGAATTGGACTTAGGAGATGATGTTTTTGTTCAAAGATATAGAGCATGGCTGGCCTTATTTAAAAAAAAGTAAAGTTGCTTCTAAGTAATTTTTTTTGACAAACATGTTGAGCTTTTTTGGGGAATTTTTAGTTTGAAAACTTATTTTATAAATTACTTATTTTTCTACAAAAGTAATTTCACATATAGGCTTATTAGCCAAACATTTTTTTTTAAGTATGATCTACATTTAGCAGACAATTTAATGCAAATTTTATTAAAACCATGTTAATATGGAAGTTTAGAATGCAAAAGTTGGCAAGAAGAGTGATACAATGTCTAGCAGACAACTCAATCAGTGTTACATAGGAAAGTTGATAAATAAATATGAGATTTTTCATCTTCTTTTCTTAAGCTTCAGATTATTAGCAAGGATGGTGGTTTGCTCTCGAAAGATAACTTTGAAGGAGGAGCAACGTGGGCATATGAAGTTGGTTCGCAGTCTATGGTATGCCCTATCATAGTAGAAGATCTAAATCAACCCCGTCAAATGCTTGTGGAGGTAACCACTGGCCTCTCTTACATCTCAAGTCCACGTGATAACTGTTACTGGCCATTGTACACAGTGGCAAATGTTCACTGTTCTTTTCCTCATTGTTTTCCTTTGTGGCAGATGCTTTGTGAAGAGAGAGGTTTGTTTTTAGAAATTGCTGACATAATTCGAGGGCTGGGGTTAACCATTTTGAAGGGGGTTATGGAAACTCGAAAAGACAAGATCTGGGCACACTTCGTTGTGGAGGTAATATTTATGAAGAGTATTAACTAAACCATTGGGCTTGATCTCCTTCACAATTTCTCCAAAGATATATGTGTTGACTTCCATGAAAGTCCTATGATTACCCCAAAACATGATTTTATCCTTCTTTTACTATCTAATGTTGAAGTTTTTCATTGACAAGTCGAAATATTCTCTTTTTCTGGCTTTTGTTTTTCTTTATGGTGGCGGTTTTGGTTCGGAGGGATCAAGGACGAGAGGCTTAGCATTTGGAATTATTCTTTAATACAATTTTCTGGGGGTTAAAAACACTAGCAGTAAAATGTTTGCAAAATTTCACTTTGATCATTAAACATTTTTGGTTCAAGTTACTCACTGAACTTAATAAAAAAAAAAAATCTGGTCACCTGAAAATTTAGTTGGCAAATAGCTAGATTGTCGTGGCATCTTTTCTGTTAATCGAACCAACGGACATAAATGAATGGACTAAATCTCAATAAAGTTTTAAGTTCAGCGACTTACTAAAAATCAATGATGTATGGTGACCAACATGAATTTTGCTAGAAGTTTAACGATTCTTGTATCTATTGCCGCAAACTTATACCAGCTTAACTTTTTTACTTGTTTCGAGCAGGCTAACAGGGATGTGACAAGGATGGAGATTTTCGTCTCACTCGTTCACCTCTTAGAGAAAAATGCAAAATGTGTTGTTCAACCAGCCGTAGGCATTAGTAGGGAAATACCATGATAGTTCAGCAGTTTCATCAAGCTACATCTGCTCCTGCAACAGGATGATCATGTAGCTTGGAGCAACCAGATTGACACTGAAATTTAGGGCCCAGATATGTTAAGAGCGAGATTCTACTCGCCATGACTGACATATGTTCCCGGTCAGTCTTGTTATCAGTTAATGGCAACTGTCGACACTTCTTCCTTCACAAGTTGGACGGAGGTTGGGTGATACCTAGAACTAAGTTACATTTAGAATCTGATGGATTAGCAAATGTAACAAGTAATCAAATGCCATGGAATTATCATCTTAGTGCATGGCAATTGATTGCAGAAAGTAGTGTTTCATTATTTTCCCTGGTATGCTGCTAGTTCTAGTAGTGTTTCATTTCAGCACATCTCCCAAAAAAAATATTTTTCACGTGAAAAAATCTCTCCCGAACAAGCACTGATTTATGTTTATGTTTAACACTTGAAAGTGGCATCTAATCTTTTTATTCACATGTGCGTTATGCTGGGCAAAGTGAGCTAATTGATGAATCACCTTATTTTTCTACTCAGATATAAATTAAAGTGAGCCAAAATCAAATAAAAGAGCTAAGACATAAGTTACCGGTGTTGGGTGCTGACAATATGATAGGGTTTAGGCTGTATATATTAATATTACAGTGTTTATGTTATATGTTGAGAAAATTAACGTGCATAAATTATATTTTGATAAGTAACATTTAATGTATAAAAAATGGGACAGAATTTCGATTGACCAAAACCAAATATGCAACAATACAGACGAGAAATGTATGAATATAAATTCGATCGAGACAAAAATTTGATTCTTTTTCCTTGAGAAGATAATTTTTGAACATGGGTGCTAACATTTTTTTGACATTCGTCTCTAAGATACAATGACTATGTCTCGTAATGGAAGCATTACGTAGACCAGTGAACTTACTGATATTTTGAATCTATTCAAAATAAATGCAAAAAATTATTTTAAAATGAATATGCATTAATGTGATTATGCAAGGATGAAAATGACGAATGAAAATTTCAAATATATGGAGTTTGTATATAGTTGTTGGAAAGTTGTGTCTCAAATGAAATCCTATGAAAAGAAACAACTATTGAAATTAATTTCTATGAAAAGACACAACTATTGAAAAATAACAATTTCAAAAGTTATGATCATTCATAGGAAAATGCACATCTTTTTCAGTCGAACATATTCATGAATATTTTTGTAATATTCTACTAAATTTACCAACAATAGCGGCTGAAATTTGACTTAATTTCTCATTCGTCAACTAACGATTTTCACTTAAATAATTAATTAAAAATTGATCAAAACCAATTTTCTATACAATTTCCCAACATTATATTCTTTAATTTTTATGCCATGGAAGGAATCATTGCTTCTACTTAAAGTGATCATCGTTACAATTTTTTTATAGCAGTGTTTAAATAATACTATTATGAATCGAAATTTCATTCTTAAAAGGTTATATATAGTTTGCTAAGTTCAATTGGAAACAACTTGTTTAGAAACAATACGGTAAACGAACAAGTTTTGTTTCCTATAAAGATGTTTTCATAAATTACGAAAAAAAAAAAAAGAATCAATAGACAATTTTTACCAAACTCCCATAAATCTCTCTATGTTGGGAAAATAATCAATTTTTTCCATCAATATTTCTAGGTTACCACTTCCCAGCTAAGGTAGATTTCTAATAAATACAAGAGAAATCTTCACATTAATTCAATTTCAATCCTTTTTGTTTTTTCAGGTTCGAGAATTATCTCTCTTTTTGCACATTCCCCAAAAAAATTACTAGAACTAATTCAGTCACGTTTTTTCTTAATTTTCCATAACATTATGATTTACTCCATATATTTACCTTGGTTACTTACATTTTTTTCATCGTTTTTCGCATCTTAAGAATCCATCTGATGGAGTTGGAGACTTGGAGTTCTGGTTTTTCGAGCATACGTCTATATATTCTTAACGAAATGGCAGCTATGGATCAAGAAACTACTCGATGCACGACTGGTGCATGGTGCTGGTTTAACAATGATATTTTGAAGCAAAAAGAAACTGCAAAAGGAAAAGTATTGAGAGTTGAAAGATCCCACAATATTGCTGTAACTGTTGAGTGATTAATAGTTAAGAGTCAAGAATAATTTGACTGTGCTTAAAAGCAGTAAAATATACTTTATTTGAAAGTATGTACAGAAATGGATACATGGTTTGTAGAGATCGATCCACCTGATGCACAAATCTCGAGTCCGGATATGTTAAGGGCGAACAGGTTCTACTAGCTTGACTTTTGTTCCATATTAATCTCATTTACGATTATAGTAGTAAGTTAAAACACTTTTTGTATCTCACAAGTTGAATAAAAGTATAATTGATAAAAGCGAATAGGCGAATAACATTTCCCCCAATCCAAACCCCCCACTTCTTTATTTCTCCCCGCCCAACCTTTTTGTCCGCCATCGTTGTAGTCGTTGGCGGATCCATGATATTAAGTCAGCTAGCTAGGACAGTTGTTGATAGTTGCAATAGTAAGATTTTTTATTAATATTTAATTAAATAATATTTAAAAAAATTCAATCAATATATAAATACGATAAAACGTAAAAGCCATGTATATTTGAAAATATAATCCAAAACAATCTAAAATGATAAGGAAAAAAATATATTTTTCAATCATATATATATAATCAAGTTTTCAAGTTTTTTACGAACTTAAACAAAACAATTTATATGTAAAGCATGATTAAACGGTAAAGACAAGCTCTAAGATTAGGCGAAGGTTACTCAAAATTTTGAAAACAATGATTTTTAGAACTAGACTATTTTTTACCCAAAAAGATAAAAAAAAAAAAAAATGTTTTTCGAACTCTTAAAAGAATAAAGAGTGGCACTTAAATTGTCCAAAATTGAATTTTATAAAATAAATTAATAAAATCTCACAATAAAATGATATATATCATGAGTCAATACGTTTTTTTAAAGAAATTATTTCGAAAACGAAAACTAATAATATATAATTGTTTAGTTGTTATTTATTGTATTGTGAAATAAACAAAAAATGAAAGTGGGTAGAATTGAAGCCTATACCTTTCACATATTAAATTACCGCAATACCATATGAGCTACATACTTTTTTGTTAAACAATGGTACAATTATTAGTTGATATTTACTATGTTTAAAAATTAAAAGGAATAATCCTGCTGAAGGGAATCAACCAAGGTATTTAAAGACGAACACTCTCTCGTGCGATCTACCTATAAATTTTGTACAATAACCTATATATATAAATATTTTACATAAATCTTAATTAATTTTTCATCGTAGAATGCTAATCACCAGTACTGCAATCTCACCACCACCACCATCGCCTCTTTTTATCTCTTTCCAACTCTAGCACCGCCGTCGCCGCCACCGCCATCACCACTTATCGAGGATTAATTTTCAACGAATTGCCCAATGGAGAGTTGATATGATTATGTTGTCCTTTTCTTGTCTAATTCAATCCCTATCAACTAAGTTGACTAAAATTGAGTAAAAAATTCTATTCCAGTCCACCTGTCCTAATTAGGCTAACATCATGCACCTAAAACAAAAATGTAATACCGTTGAAAATTGAACAATGATTATTTTGGCTAATCTTTTCCTAATAAAAACACGAACAAATCCGTTGAAAATAGAGTTTAAAGAATTTAACGAAATAAATTGCTACACAAGACGTGTACGGTCCACAGAATAGGAAAATTTCTTACATTAATTTCAAATTCAATTGTCGAATAAACTTGCATACTAAACATTTGTCGACTATAATTAAAAAGTTTCGACATGTTGTCTTTTTACTTCCTCGTAGACTTTGACACTAGTTTAAAAGATGGTCATATTCATTAACATTAGATTTTTTATGTTTAGTTTAATGTTTTCGAGGCATTTTGTCGATTACTATGCCTGAAAGTGTTAATCAAACTTTTTCAATCTTTCTTATTTTCAATTTTCTGAAGTAATTCGTTGATTACTATGTCTAAAGCCCTAAATTCAATATGCGACGACCCAATTTTACACACATGTTATCTTTGGCAGAGCTTGCCTAAAATTATCTTATCTCGACTTCAGCCTACAAACTCTTGTAGTTTTCTTATTTTTTTTTTAGGGCTACAAATCTCTACAATCTAACCTGACAAAACTCGATTGTACAGACACGCCGACCCACATTACGGCTTATCACTTGTTAAACTATATTTTTCGTTTATTTGGCCATTCAAACTTGTACATCTCAATGGCCTTAATTTTTATTTTTTGATACCCAGGTGTCCGTCCACCTTTAGCTATTAATCCTGGAATCTACGCATTGGCCCCTCAAGATGCAGACCAAGTAAACCGCGGGATGTGCTCCAAATTAGCCAAGGTCTAAGAGCATCGCCCATTGATCTGTCAAAGTGTCGAGCGAGTCAACACATGTTGCACCTTGATTTCTAGGAAAACTCTCGTCTTCCAGGATCAATGGCCTTACTTTGGTGCCATCATGAGTTGCTAAGAGCATTAATATTATATTTCAGATGATAACTCTACGCTACTCATTTCTTTTCTTAACTTTTGTATTTTTTGAAGTCAAGAATTAG
>CAIGRL010311611.1:0-14285 GCA_903798325.1 Fraxinus xanthoxyloides
TTTATAATTTTAGATGTTTGGTAAGTATTATTTGAATTATTGAATTTTTTACAATGATTAAAAATTTAAAATAAAAAACGCCTTTTGACGCCTAAATTTTGTCCAGGCTCGTAAAGTGAAACTTGACATTCACGCCTAACCACGCTTTGTGCTATTTAGAACACTGCTAAATGCCAAATACATGACATATCAATACATTGGTGGGTAAAAATTGTATTGAGATTGATAAACCTCTCTTTCTAAAATATTTCGGATCGGTTATCAGATCGAATATTCTATAACATAACAAATCGAATATGAATTTAACAATCAAATATCCGTTGAGTTACCAGATCAGATTCAGTAATTATTCTTATGGGATCCGAATGGATTGAATATGGGCTAATCCGGTCCATATTCGATCAATTTACAGTCATAACCACATGTTCTACAACACCAATTTATGTGGTGTTAAGTGATAGACTACATGAAATGTAGGATTAAATGATTTATTCAATTATACCTCTAATTTAATATTACATTCGTACTACTTAGATTGATATTTTAATATCAGTGATGCTAAATAATATTACTATTAATTATTAGTAATTTTAAAATCTTTGCTGATCAACATTAATTTACAATAATATTACCCACCGAAATCAAATCGAACTTATTAATTTCACGATACCTTCAAATCGAGCTTACGAGATTCACCAATGTAAAGACACATTGGTCGTGAACTTCATGAGGTGGACGAGTTTAGTATTTTTGTAATTTGTCAATACCTTGTATTAACTTTTCCCGAAAAACAAAAAAAAAATATTTTATACCAATTCTTGGACAGATACATATATATGAATGTACTATTTCCAACACAGAATTCACACATAACAAATACAATATAATAATTGTAAAAAAGAAAAAAAAAACAAATCTTTAATAAAAAAATGTATCTAACTCTACCCACCACCACCAATATCAGCAAATAATAATCGTCTCTATCTTTCTTCATCTCTCCTCACTGTGAACTCTCTTCAAACAAATTTTTTTTTTTTGTCAAAATTATCTGTGAAATCTAACAGTATACTAACCTCTTAACAAATATATTGAGCTGTCATTTTGGGAGTGTTTTGCAAAGAAGGTGAAATCTTTCTGATTTTCTTCTGAAGTGAGGTTTCAATTTATCTGGTTTGTGAATAGTTTATAATGTGGGATTTATTTCACGGGTGGAGGCCGATCGGAGAATTGCCGGGCATTTGATGGAACCGAGGTGGTTAACATCAAACGCCAGCGTTTCATGGAGTTAAGGATTCGGTGTAACCGATGTGCTGAAGTTTCTTTACACTCAAGATTTAAGCTTAATTTTGCTGTGATATTTATCAAGGTAAGATTCAATTTTTTTCTTCGGCCTTTTTTTGCATTAATTAAAGGTACGAATATTTTCTTGAGGGACGTTTGGTAGCTGAGGAAATGCCGGGAAGAAAATATAGAAAAAAAATAAATTTCTGGGTTTTAGAAGTGTGACCATTCCGGGAAAAGACTTCCATATTTATGTTTTTTTTTTTTTGATTTGTGAACTGACGATTTTTTTTAGGTAGGCGAATGTTGTATTTTTGGCAAAATCTCCTTTCTGGGTTCTTCCTGCCCTCTTCTCTCTTGTAAATTGCAGGGTTATTTACTTTTCTATTCATTTTTGTTAATTCTTGTAATTAACTATTGACTCGATTGACCCATCATTATGGCAGCACTCGTCTTTTATCGTCTCCATTCCCTTTCTAGGTTAAACACACACACACACACACACACACACACACATTTTCCACTTGCAAACCCACATCCCTAAACAACAATATCTCTACAAGTATTTTCAAGCATCTACTTGGTAATTTATATGTTTTGATTTTTCTGAAGGTGTTAATTGTGTTTATTTTTCAGGCTTTATTGATATTATTGTTGTTGGAAGCCGCATATGCAACAACGAAAGAACTCCAATTGCAGAGACAAAGAGCTGAAAATGGGAAAGAGAATATAATATCACATTCTTGCATTCATGATCAGATAATCAAACAAAGGAATAGACCTGGTCGCAAGGTGTATTCTGTTTCCCGGCAGGTCTATGAGGAGTCTGGTGTTTCAAAGCCCCTTCAACAAAGGGGAAGGGCATTGCTTGGTGTTCCTGAATTGCCAAAGCGGCATAATGATGCTAAGCAACCTATTAGAATTTATTTGAATTATGATGCTGTTGGTCATTCGTCAGATAGAGACTGTCTGAATGTTGGTGATATTGTTAAGGTAAGTGTGCGATAAATATGATTTCTTTCTGTTGTTTCTTTTGAATTAATGTCAGATTCTTTTTCTGTTTGTTTCTATATATCCTTTTCCAGCTCGGGGAACCAACAGGTGCTTCTTTTTCTGGTCACCCTTCTTGTAATCCACAGGGAGATCCTCCAGTTTATGGTGATTGCTGGTACAATTGTACATTGGATGATATTGCTGAAGAGGACAAAAGGCATCGCCTTCGCAGGGTTACATTCTTACTTAATTTTCATTTAGTTGTATGGCACTGCAAATTATCACCTTAATAGAAATAGGATTCTAAATGCACACAATTGCATTTAAAGAGACATTATACCAACACTTCCCCGAAAAATTTCTTGCTAAACCTGTAGACTATTGATATATGCGAAGATTATATTTTTTCCTACTTTGTGACTTAAAATGAATGCCCGCATTTGACTCTTTGGGCCATGGCTTGTTTGATGCCAAGGATGGAGTTCCCTTCCACTTAATGGTGTCTCTTGAAATGCACTCACATATTGAGGCCGCTTAATGCAGGCTCTCGGGCAGACAGCAGACTGGTTCAGGAGAGCTTTAGCTGTTGAGCCTGTAAAGGGGAACTTGCGATTAAGTGGATATTCTGCATGTGGACAAGATGGAGGTGTGCAACTCCCCAGGGAATCTGTGGAAGGTATCCTTGTTCCTAAAGATTTTTGTGCAATGCTAAGTGATTTTCTTGATTAGCTTCATTTGACCTGTCAAGCTAACCAAAAAGGAGCTGCTAATAATCAATCTTCTCAATTTTTCAGAGGGTGTCGCTAATGCAGATTTAATTCTTTTGGTGACCACGAGGCCAACTACTGGCAACACTCTAGCATGGGCAGTGGCGTGTGAACGTGATCAATGGGGTCGTGCCATTGCTGGTATTTGTTTTATTTTCACTTGAACTGTTTGGACGATCAAACTTGCTAAGACATTGGCATACATCACTTTGCTAATATTGAAGATTGCTTGAGTGCAGGACATGTGAATGTTGCACCACGTCACTTGACTGCTGAAGCTGAAACTTTACTTTCAGCTACTCTAATACACGAGGTAAGTTAACTGAAGCAACAGCTGGGAAAATTGGGGAAGTACCTTTTTAGTGAAATAATAAAGATTTTTTGTTTTTGTAGGTTATGCATGTTCTTGGATTTGATCCCCATGCCTTTGCTCATTTTCGGGATGACAGGAAAAGAAGGCGTATACGGGTAAATCTTGTCATGACGTTAAGTGTTGTACAATCAGGAGATGATATCATTAAATTCTATTTTTGGCACTGAAATTTACAACTATTCTCATTCTCGGGTTTTGTCTGCCAAAGTCCAAAGAAGTAGCTTCAGTCGAAGGCTTTTTATGTCTTACAATTCAAATGCCCATTTGCATACGTACTGCCTCTAATTGAGATTCTATTTTCTTTTAATCGCAAATAAGAAATAACAAATAGAAAGAATTCCTTTGTGTATGAGCCTTGTTTTCTCTTGTTTAAGAGAATTTCTTAATGAACATTTCCACGAAAATTGGTAGTTAGCCTGACATTTTATAAATTTAACACTGATTCAACATTTTTAATATACCATGATGCTTTAAGCTCAGTATATCAAGATGCTTGATTTATATTCTGAGAGTCCTTAGCTTGACGCAACAAAATCAAGATAAAGGAGTGTACCAAAATACACCCTTCTAATTTTCCTTATAGCGAACAAGTGTTTGAGCAAGGTTTTATTGAAGTGAGAAAAATATATTGAACCAGCCAATGTGGACTATCTTTTGCATATAACAGTTACAGGAAAGACATACTATCATCATCAAATCTTCGAACTGAGAACACGCCTTCTGCCCTGACCAAGGAGGCATAATGACAGAACAAGTCCACCTGATAAGTGAAGTAATATTTTAGTCTGGAAATTAGCTGAGCAACTCAGTTGAACCATGAGTCATAGCTCCTGTGCACATTTGCCCAGGTCATGCAATTGTAGTCCTAGCTAAATCTAGGACAGATTTCATTGTAAATGCTGA
This sequence comes from Fraxinus xanthoxyloides, assembly GCA_903798325.1. Lineage (NCBI taxonomy): Eukaryota > Viridiplantae > Streptophyta > Magnoliopsida > Lamiales > Oleaceae > Fraxinus > Fraxinus xanthoxyloides. The sequence continues at coordinate 4,318 of CAIGRL010311611.1, forward strand.
ACTACAGACAAACATTAACAAGTAATGAACGGTGGGAAAGGAATTGCTTTTTTTCTTTCTCGTGAAATGTTTTTGGAAAAAGAACGCAGAAAACATGCGTCATCGAGTCTATGTTCAAATTATCCTTGATTCATATGTAACGTAACGTTTGCTCTGGCTTTAATCATGCTCTTCCCAGTAATCTGCTTTATATTTAGAGCATGTTTCTGGTCTAACATACTTTTTATTCACATATTTCTTAGGACAACAACTCTCAATTCACTTATTAGCCACACATTCTCTAGGACCCATAACTTATACACAATCAGAAGCACTACCAAACAAGCACTTACTATGCTATTTACTTGTAAAGGAAGGTTATCTGTTTTCCGGTCAACCCCTTTCTTTCAGTGATGAAAAAAATCCAGATCAACTAAAAATGCTTTAAATAAGAGCATGCTAAAAGAAAACATCACCATCATTCATTTTTGGCTTGAAGTGACTTGTCCAAATATAACACGGATATATGAATGACTTCTATACCACATTCTTTACACACACATCGACATGCTATTTTTCTTCGTAGGTCACTGAACAAGCTACAGATGAAAAGCTTGGAAGAATGGTAACGAAAGTGGTGCTTCCTCGAGTGATCATGCACTCACGTTACCATTACGGGGTACTTTATCAATCCTTCTCTCTTTGCAGTTCAGTTTGCGAAACATGAATGTTATTAGATGTCTTTTTAAAATAAGATTTCCTTTCACGCCCAAGTTAGAAAAGTCAACGAACTTGTCAAACTTTTTATTGGCAGGCATTCTCTCAGAATTTCTCGGGTTTGGAGCTAGAAGATGGTGGTGGACGCGGTACATCAGGTTTTTCCTTGTCTTCTCTATAAATCCTATAGATAGTTCATTTGTCAGTTTAGTTAATCATTAATATTGCTAATAGCTTCTAATGTTGCTATTGAAATATTTTTTGTCGAAGTACATTAAAACAATTAACTTGTGCAAACTTTTTTAGTAAACATTAATCATGTTTGCCGAGTTTGACCTGACTGCATAGTAGTTTCACATCGTCACACAGACAAGGAATGTCTAACATTAAATGCAAGAAATTATCTTCTTTTACTTAGTATTATATTTTGACGCATGTATTTAAGCATTAATGTTAACTGATTATCTCTAATCATTATATAATTAATGACTTGCCACAGGATCCCACTGGGAGAAAAGACTTTTAATGAATGAGATAATGACTGGCTCAGTGGATACAAGATCAGTAGTTTCAAAAATGACGCTTGCTTTACTTGAGGACAGTGGATGGTACCGTGCTAATTACAGTATGTCAGATCGTCTTGACTGGGGTCGGAACCAAGGAACTGAATTCGTCACCTCCCCTTGCAATCATTGGAAGGGGCCATATCATTGCAACACGACACAGATTTCAGGATGTACATATAACAGGGAGGCAGAAGGTTACTGCCCTATTGTAAGCTATAGCGGGGAGCTTCCACAATGGGCACGCTATTTTCCAGAGGCTAACAAAGGTATGTTCTTGTTTTGCCTTGCTTGAATTTTTCAATCTACTACTGTCACACATTTTTGAACACTTATTTGTATTCTTGTTGCAGGTGGTCAGTCATCATTGGCTGATTATTGCACGTATTTTGTTGCCTACTCTGATGGATCTTGTACTGCCACTAACAGTGCTAGGGCACCTGACAGGATGTTGGGCGAGATGCGGGGAAGTAGTTCAAGGTGAGATTTTCACTTGAACCTTTCTCGGAACTATATAGAGAATTGATGTTGATGATTCTTCTCATATCATTACATATAGGTGTATGGCCTCATCATTGGTGCGTAGTGGGTTTGTAAGGGGCTCTACAACCCAAGGAAATGGTTGTTATCAGCATAGGTGTGTAAACAACACTCTGGAGGTATGGTTTCGAACATATATATAATGCTTCTCTAACATTAGTCATTATTATCTAATGCTTGTGGGATTATAGTCTCGGGTGAAGATAAATGTGCATATGGGATATCATTTGGGATAAACTAGGACGTGTTCCTTGTACTCTTTGCTCCCTCTCCCCACACTTTCTCTTGCGAGGGGGGATTTATTGTTTGTATTCTATTTTGAATCTTGAAGTATTAGAGTTATCTTACCATAAAAAAAATATTGTTTAAGTCAAGGAAATCCACACAGATTTTTTAATGGACTTGCCGGAAAATTTATAGAATAGGTAATAGGATGTTTCCTTGTAAACTCCTTGCTTATAGTTTCTGATTAATGAAATTTTACTTGTCAAAACATATTTGGATAAATAACTGCTGAGGGAACCATGACACCCGCTTTGCGATGTATATATCTCTGTTGAGCTGGATATTTAATTATAGTTACAACGAAAACATTTAACTTAGGAATTCTTTAGACTGCCAATGTATTTTAATAGCCTATGTTTGGCTCATGTTTATAAACATTCTAACCACTTTTTTATTCACGCATTTCATGGGATTCAAAAGTACTATCCACCTATCACCATTTCTTTCTGTACATTTATAAACAACACCTTTATAAACACTTCTCAAACATGCTTTTATTCTTTTGAAGGATTTTTCCTACCACATGAGTGATGGAGGAAAGGAACAGAAAATAAGATTACTATATTTCCTGATATTATCCAGCTGAAACTTTATATTTCTCCAGTAGGTTTAAGTTCTAGCCTTGTCTTTGTATTGTCCTTATGGAATATAGACTAGAGAAAATTCCTATCAGAATTTTTAGTTCTTGGTATACGAGGCATTTAGATATATTCAATCTGCTCCCTATCCATTGAAACATTGAGAGGAAGCTGCCGAACCAAATCCTTTCATGCACCGGGCAGAGAGCTGAATAAATCCTGAGTCTTCGTACTCTTATCTGAATATACTATTACTGATCTTTTCTAGGTTGCTGTGGATGGCATTTGGAAAGTATGCCCTGAATCTGGTGGACCTGTTCAATATCCCGGGTTTAATGGTAATTGGTTTTATTATGATGTGATCAAATATATATCTTTATGACATTTTACCTCATAATTTGTTTTAGTTCATTTATTTCCTTATCTCATTTATAGTTTCTGCCGAACTACAGGTGAACTGATCTGCCCAGCTTACCATGAACTCTGCCATGTGGATCAAGTCCTTGCATCTGGTCAGTGCCCCAATTCATGTAATTTTAATGGTGATTGTATTGATGGAAAATGTCACTGCTTTTTAGGGTTTGAGGGTTATGATTGTAATCAACGTAAGTTCCTTAACCTTTATCTCCTTTTTCCGGAATGACTTACTAAAACTGATTCGTTCATTGGACACTTCTCTTGGATATCATTGATGGAGCTTAATTTTCAGGTTCCTGCCCTAATAATTGTGTTGGGCATGGCGAGTGCCTTGCAGATGGCGTTTGTGAATGTGAAAATGGGTACACTGGCATTGATTGTTCAACAGGTAAGATGTTGATTAAGATTCTTTGTTCTTGTTGGTTCCTTCTGATTTGGTGACAGATCAAAAAATGAACTCAACTACTGATAGCTTCCTCGTTCCAGGCTAGTAGGATATTTGACTGTAATTCTCTGGAAATGTTAGTTCCTTTTATTGTGAAGCATGTGGATTGCTACACTATTTTGAGCCACATTATTTTGGAAGAATGTATTTTAGAAAAGTAGATTGATGGAGAATGCGTGGTTGAAAAAAAAGGAAAAGTTATTGATGGAAAATATTTTATTGAAAAATGTGTGGTTGAAAATGAGTAGAAGAATGAGAATGAAAATTTTAATGTATACCAAACAGGGTGCTTGATGTAATTCTCTTGAAGTTTTTGGAGGCCATCTGGTGACACTTTTGCTACGCATAAATAAAGTAACTCACTCTATAGTAATTCATTAAAAGTTTATGGGAAGTCGATGAGTGAAATTTTAGTACGTGTGAAAGACCACTTAGAATAAGCTGACTATTGTAATTCATCAGAAGCTGCCTAAGGGGACCATGCCTCCCCCTCAGGGAGTGTTGTTGATCAGCTCCTTTGTTCCCACTAGTCTGATAATGTAATACTGAGATCTTTTAAACCATTTTCACCAGTACTTTTAAGGACATATCATACGTGTGCAATTAAAATATATGCAACATGGATAGAATTTGACCTTTGCTCTCTCCACATTCCTATGGCAATACACAGCTGTTTGTGATGAACAATGCAGTCTTCATGGTGGGGTCTGTGATAATGGTGAATGTGAGTTCCGTTGCTCGGATTATGCTGGCTACACATGTCAAAACAGCTCTTCACTTCTCCCCGATCTCTCGGTCTGCAAAGATGTCCTAGAGAAAGATGTGTTGGGCCGACATTGTGCACCAAGTGAATTGAGTGTATTGCAGCAGCTGGAAGAGGTTGTTGTCATGCCCAACTACCAAAGGCTATTTCCAGGAGGTCCTCGGAAGTTTTTAAATTATATTAGAGGCAGAGACTGTGATGGAGCTGCCAAGCGATTAGCCTGCTGGGTGAGTTTATTAATCTTTATACTCTTTAAGAGTGGACAGAGTGTGCTCGCTCTTTATTTTAGTTGTGTCACATTCCATTTAAGTTGGTAGAATCATGTGAATGTTCCATCAGTCTTTTTCTCAAACTAGTATTGTTCCTGTTGCAGCGTTTCTCTATTACTGACATCCATAGGGATAACTTGAGATGATTTGCAGTTAGCTTAATTAACAAATTCGAAGCCTCATGAACCCAACAAAGCCCACTTTACTTGACTCCTGCTATCCCACTTGGGTTCACTATGAGAGTGGAAGTACAGACTGTAACTCTATTATCCTCTGTTTGGTTTTGATAAAAATCAGATATTATTATTATTTTTTTATAGAAGTTGATGAAATGTTTGGTTGAAAAATTGATCAAAGTTGGGGTCCCATGAAATTGTGGTTGAAAATGATTTTGGGAAAATGAGTTTTAAGAAATGGTGGCCAAACAGGGGCTTTTATATCCAAAAAAAACAAACATATGAATGTTCTGGCTTTTGTATCGATCTGAAAAATTGTAAACCTAGTTGGAGTAGAGCTCTGGTACTTCATTATATTTATAGATGTTCACTGCTGGTTAAATTGCAAAATCATTTTAGCTTATGAATGACCTTGAGAGGTAATACTCAAAAAGTAGTAGTGGACGTCTAACTGCATATAGACCTACTTGCCTAAAAGTTCTTCGGTTTTGAGTTTATTTGAAATTTGACTTGAGCTGAATTGCTCAATACATGGCTTGGTGGTTTGTGTTTCATGGAATGTTTATGGACGTAGGAGAAAAGCACAGAGTTCTGATTATTTCGTGCATTTTTCATCAGTTGCATACCATGTCATGGCTTGAGAAATTTGCGCTACTGTTATATTTGTCTTCTGCCTGAACCAGATATCTATACAAAAGTGTGACAAGGATGGTGACAACAGACTGCGGGTATGCCACTCTGCGTGCCAATCATATAACCTAGCATGCGGAGCATCACTTGATTGCACGGACCAAACCCTCTTTAGCAATGAAAGTGAGGGTGAAGGACTGTGCACAGGCTGGGGCGAATTAGATTCATGGTTGTAACGACGTATAGAGCAGCAGGGAGTCGAGCAACAATCCCCCAAGGGGTTATGTAAATTGTAGAAAGCTTGTAGTGTTTTTTCTAATGGCTTGTAATAGTTATAGTTTATTTTTCTAAAGTTACAGGAAGTTGGCACAAATTGCAGGTGCACTAGTGTAGAATTTTCATTTTTCCATCCCAATATCATTTGAAGAAAATTGGGTAAGTGATTATTGGGATTTTTCAAAGATGGAAGTTCTGATGTAGACAGACATTAAGGATGTAACGGAAAAAACCAGAGGGGAAAAAAAGAGGATGTGATGGTGAGTAATCAAAATGTATTTACAATTTAGGCCTAAGGCCTTGAAGGAATGGATCAGTTTCTGAACATTTTGTTCTCCTCTTTTTTCTTATCATTTTAATCCAATAATATAATATTGCTGTTGAAGGAAAAACACTATTTTTGTCTTTTCTCTTCATATTTTTTTTTAATTTTTTTGACGTAACGTTTAAGAAAAAGGAACATTTTAGCATGCATATTGCAAAATTTAAATAAATTGTCAAATTTTATTGTTAGCGGTATGTTTGAATGGATCTATAAGTACTATTTATTTGTGATTTTGCCACTTGTACATAAAAAATATATATAGTGGACTACATAATATGAAGTGGAGGGAAAATATTGAATGAAAAAATTGATTGTATTTTAAATTAACAAATAATAGAATGTCATATAGTATTATATAATCTATTAGGGTTAAATTCACCTATGGCCACTTGACATATTATTTAGTGTAATAATGATTACCCAATTTGATTTTGTTTCATCAATGGCCATCCAACTTTCTACTAGTGTTATCATGGTGACCCAATTTTATACAGCGTTTCACTATAACTATCTAACTCTTTTTCCCCATCATTTTGGCTGATTTTAAAAGGGGTAAAATGGGTAACTTTTGCATTATTTATGATTTTCACTATTTTTTTTATTTTATTTTGAAAACATTTATTTTAAAAAAATAAGTTTTATTTGATTTTATTTTTCTAAGTAACGTGTTTTTAAAATAAATTTTTAATTTATTTTATTTTTCTATTTAATTTTTTAAATAAGTTTTTATTTTATTTTCTTTAGTGGATTTTTTTAAATAAGTTTTTATTTTGTTTTATTTTATTTTCTAAGTATCTTTTTTTTAAATAAGTTCTTATTTTTTTAAAAAAAATTATTTTATATATAGAGTGCGAAGTTACTATTTTACCCCTTTTAAAATTAGTAAAAATGGTAAAAAGAAATTGAATGACTATAGTAAAACTTTATATAAAATTGGGTGATCATGGTGAAACGCTATATAAAACTGGGTGGCCATGGTGACACTAAATATAAAATTGGGTGGTTATGGTGAAACAAAATCAAATTGGATGGTCATGGTGACACTAAGTATAAAGTTGAGTGGTCATTGCCTCATTGGTGAATTTAACTCAATCTATTATTTAAATCTTCATGTATATATAGTAAGATCCATTTATATTCATTATTCAATTCTATTTATTTATAAATAAAATCATTTATATATTTTTCTTGGATGAATGCGAATACAATTACTAAAAGCATAGACACGAATTTGAAATGTCGTATCTCAATCAGTGGTCATAAAAATGTTTTATTAGTCGAGAATGTAAGTAATTGAAATCTTGATTCTAAGGAAGTTTTAGAGTTGGTATGATTTTTGATCTATTTCTTGTTTCTTGTAGAAAAATTATCTCGTCTTTTGTAGAAAAACTTATTAGGAAGTTACTTTAATTAATATTTGAAAACTAATTTCTTAAAAGATTTCTCTTTTGTAACATCTTTTAGAAGAAATTACAATAAACCAGTTTCCTCTAAATCTCTTCTATCTAAAAAACACTTATATAAAACAATCGTGCTTCATGTACAGTGTGAACCCCCCACCGAAAACTCACACATAGGGGGGTGGGTAATTTTTTACTTTTTATCGAGGTGAGAGGGTATAGGGAACCGTGTACATTTGGACCCATCTCATGTGAGAGGGTGTAGGGGTGTGAACCCCTACCTCGGTACATTTGGCTTAATCATATATAAAATTATTCAAATGTGTTCAAAATAACTTTTAGGTCTCAAAATCTCTTTTCATATTTTCAAAAGTCATGTCAAATATAACTTTTATTCTTGTGTACAACTGAGGCACAACAACACAAAATTTAAAAATTAACTCAATATAATATTTATTTTACGCCATCAAACTTAGCTTTTTGTTTAATCGATATTATTTAAAAACTCATTCTTCTTCAAATTCACTCAACCACACATTTTTCGAATAAAATAATTTCACACGTAAACCAAATACTTTTTTCTACTTTTTAAGAACACCCTCTCTAAAATGTTACTATTACAAAATCAATTTTCAATAAAAATGGGTTCAAACAAACCCTTAATAATTACTCTTACTCAAATCAAAATTTATGATGTAAATTAATTGTATCAAAAAATGTTTAATAATAAGCACCAACCTTGAATTACAGGTTAATTTACGAAATTGTGGGACAAAATGTGATCAAGTAATCCGAACCCAAACACGTGCATGTGCTTGAAGCATCATCGTACGCATAATTATGGGCTGTTGGGCAAGCATTCTTGAACAATTGAGGGTACTGAGTCGGCGAGCATTTCGTCGGCATGGCGTGTTTGTCTGTGCAACAAAACTCTGCGAATGTTAAAGGCAGCGCATGCAGCTCTACATGCCACCACCGAGCTAGAGAAAGAGTCAGTTACTTGTAATTCCTTGGGACAACTCCCACTGAGTGTTGGATATTGTTCAAATTAACAATGAAGAGTGATTTTGGAAGTGATGAAAATAGTCAACTACGAGAAAAATAAGTAAAACAAAATGAGAACAAAAAATGGTGAACGACGAAAAATGGCCGGCCGGGCAGTCTTGTTGCAATTACAGTGGCCATTTTGTTGAACTGTGTGGCCGCCTATTACAAAAATTTGTCCGTTGAGATTTTGAATTAGGGTGTCGTTTTAAAGGGTTTTACACCATTTTGGCTTGATTTTTGCATCTTTTCGTGCATGATGATTGTAATTCTACATATATGAGCGGTTTTTATGATTGAAAATATATCACAAACATCATATTGATTTCATTACATCCTAAATCTAAAATCAAACCGAGTTTTTATAATTTGGTTCTTTAGTTCATTTTTTCAAGTTTTGTTTTGCTTGATTCAAACTTGGATTAATGTTTGTTTACTCTCACAAACTATTTGCCATAAAACCTTCAAGAAATTATCTCGGTGGCAACAAATATCGTTTGAGGACAGTGATTCATAATCGTGTTTAAATCTTCCATTTTGACCATTTCTTATTGTTGGTTTTATTTACGTTCTTTATCAACTTTCTCAACAATCTCAAACGATATTCAACACGGAGAACGACACAATCATGGCTATGATAAAGATGACGAATCAAGATCTTGTGAAACTTGATAGATTCGATGGTTTGAACTTTACAATATGGAAGGACAAGTTGAAGTTTCTTTTCACAATCTTGAAGATCTTCTACATTTTGGATTTTGACTGGCACCATTGCCAGAACCAACTCCAAATGAAATTGACGAAATAAAGGTGGAAAGGAAGAAGGGTTGAAGATGAATTGATATGTAGAAGACACATTCTGAACGCTCACTCCAATCGCTTACATGATCTTTACACAAATAACACCTCGGCAAAGGAGATAAGAGAATCTTTGGAAACCAAATACAAAGCCAAGGAAAAGGTACCAAAAAGTCTCTCATTTCTAAGTATTTTGATTTCAAATTTTTGGATAACTCGCCATTGTTAGGACAAGTACATGAGTCACAAGTTATTGTCAATAAAATGAAGGTCGTGAAGATAGATCTTCCCGAAACTTTCCATGATAGTGCAATCATTGTGAAATCGCCATCTTCATAGAAAATGTTATAGGAAGAAGATCGTTCACAATTCCCAAAATTATTATTTGGAAGAAATTCAAAAACATCTTCAAATAGAGGAAGAGTCAATGACGAGAAACGAGAACGAACATTCCCATGAGAGCATGTCTAAAACTCATGCCTTGGACCAATCAAACAAATACAACAAGGATTCCAAAACAACGAAACCCACAAATGCCAACAAAGATAATAAGAACAAGAAGATGCTCAAAGTTTCCATTGACAACATCATTGCTACCATGAGCATTGTGAATTCGGTCAAGGATAAGGTTCAAATATAGTGGTATGATACTTGTGCCACCATATATGTGTGTTATGATAGATCACTTTTCAAAATTTATCAAGATGTGGATGAAGAACACATTGAAATGGGGAATGAAGTTCAATCAAAAGTTGTTGGCAAA
>CAIGRL010311614.1:0-13837 GCA_903798325.1 Fraxinus xanthoxyloides
GATTGACGAGTTATTTCCGGAGGCTGAACATAGGTTTTGTGTCCAACACATGTATACAAATTTTTTCGATAAAGGATTTAAGGGTAAGACTTTGAAGGACCTACTTTGGCAAGCCGCTAAGTCAACTACTGTGGCCGACTTCAAACGGTGGATGGAACAAATTTGGCAGGTTAGTGAACCCGCTTATAAATGGTTGATGGGGAGGCATCCTTCCGAGTGAAGTAGATCTCATTTTAGAACACATTCGAAGAGTGATATGTTGTTGAACAACTTGTGTGAAGTTTTCAATAAGATGCTTATTNTGTTGTCCAGAAAGAGAATACAATTGCATGGAGATGGTTTTTGAAATACTTGGCTGATGATATTCATATGGAAAATGGCCGTGACTGGACTGTGTAACCGATAGGCAAAAGAGCTTGAGTAATGTGATTGACGAGTTATTTCCGGAGGCTGAACATAGGTTTTGTGTCCAACACATGTATACAAATTTTTTCGATAAAGGATTTAAGGGTAAGACTTTGAAGGACCTACTTTGGCAAGCCGCTAAGTCAACTACTGTGGCCGACTTCAAACGGTGGATGGAACAAATTTGGCAGGTTAGTGAACCCGCTTATAAATGGTTGATGGGGAGGCATCCTTCCGAGTGAAGTAGATCTCATTTTAGAACACATTCGAAGAGTGATATGTTGTTGAACAACTTGTGTGAAGTTTTCAATAAGATGCTTATTAATGACAGGGAGAAGTTGATCGTAGCTATGTTGAGAGATATGCAGTTGGGATTTATGACTAGAATTGAGAAGCGTCGAAGTAAGATGAGAATGTGCCAAGGGCGATTATGTCCAAGAATTAAAAAAAAAGTTTGCCAAGATAGCTGAGATGTCAAATGAATGCACATTGCATTTTTCCGAAGGGCCTAAATGTCAAGTGGATTGTAGGTCAGATTCATACATCGTTGACTTGGAAGAACGAAGTTGCGCATGTAGGAGGTGGGACTTGACAGGAATACCGTGTACCCATGCAGTGGCTGTTATACGAGAATGTAGAAATGATCTGGAAGAGTATTTTGACAACTGCTATACAATGGACACATATTTGAAATGCTATGATAACATTATGAATCCTATCAATGAGATACGATTGTGGCCCCAGTTGGACACTCTTCCAATTATGCCATCATCATGGATGACTCCGCAAAGAGGAAGAAAGCAAAAGAAAAGGAGAAGGCAAGCAGATGAAGATGTTATAGCAACATCCCATGGGAAATCGTGTTTCAGGCGAAAAGGACGAGTATCGATGACATGTTCAATATGTAGCTTAAAGGGCCACAACAAAAGATATCATTCTAGACCTGATGCACCTAAGGACGTAAGTAGTTAATTTGATTTCTATTCTTTATTTTAATTCAAATAACAAGTTAACATTTTTTCCAAATCTTTAGGACTGGTTCGAGGGACTTTTAGAGCCAATCGATACGGGGAAGCATGCTTCGGAAGACTTCAGAAGACATGGAAGTGCTTTATGGTTTATCATCTGAACATAATCAGTTGCGATTATTTCTTCCTGATATTGTCTCTTGTTTTCCATTGGTAGGGAAAAGTGGTTCCCGACCGAGGAAAGGGATCTAGTTCAACCCTATCACATGATGAAGTTCGCAATTATCACTTTATGCCAACTCTCAGGGCTAAGCAACGACCTGTTGTTGTCAAAGATGGGCCAGCTCCTTCTATCCTTGATGGTGGAGCATCGTTAGTAGAGCAAGTGGAACTTCAAGAAAGTGATGGTAGTGGATGATGGAACTTCAAGAAACTGATGGGACACCATTTTTGATGACTGCATATACATGTTTTGTGCCAATGTTGATAGTGGTTTCATGTGATGTACATAAGAATCTGGTTTTGGCATTTTCTGGATGGTCTAGGCTGGTTTAATGCTGGTTTTTTGAATGTTTGTTGAATGTAGTGGAATGTGATCCTAAAGATTGTAATGTAACTATTCCATCAGTTATCTAAGTCTTTGTTTCTGGTAACGTGTTGTTGTTTACTTTAATCTTCATGGTTGAATATCATAAATCTACATAAATTAAATTTAACTGGAATGGAAGCACATTTTCCCATTTTATTTTAGAAAACCAGTTCATGTCATGCATTTTAGCTGTGACATATGGAAAAAGACAGATAGAAAGTGATCTGTTTAATCTGTACATAATCAATTCCCCATCCTAAAGACACCATTCATCATTTTGCTTATCCACCATAACTGAACCATGAAAAACCAATAACTGTCATATATGAAAAACCAAAACTGAACCATGAAAAACCACTCCACCAAAACTGAAGCAAAGACCATGAGGGATATTGACAAATGAGGTATGTCATTCTCAACATAATTAATCACAATCATGCTCAACACTGCATATGTAAACTGAATATCAACACTGGATATGTAAACAAAGTACTCCAACTTCATTAAAATAATATCTGGTACAGATGTAGTGTTACTTTATATATACTTAAGAAAATTCTACATAAGAGTACATTAGATTTCATAACAAGCTTCTCATCAACTACATAGGTAGACTGTCTTCGCTAATCGCTTCCCTTTTGTTTATCATTTCCAGGCACATCTCCTTTTCCCTTGCGGAACGTAATGTTGATGGATATCTCGACGTCCGACTGTTCGGTAATTCGAGTACAAATTTGGAACAAACCCGATAGATCTTCAGTTTGATGCTCAGCCTTCTGAATGGCTGAACAATCGCATCTTGTTTCCCGTTCATTTTTTACACCACTTAACTGGCCCTTAGCATGTAATGGTACACGTTTGTTGGGCGCAACTTTACTTCACTCGAAAAACCCACAATCTCTAGTGCAACAAAAGAATAACCGACCAATGTTTGCGGTCTTTTCTACTTCCATCCATTTCATAAAACCTTCACCACAATCTGGACATCTTTGCTTCTTCGGGCATGTCGACAATTGGTGGCCTGGTTCTCTGCAACTGTGGCAAATGCCCTTATTCTTTCCTAACACACAAAAAAAGGTTGGTCAGAAGCAAACATAAGACACCATTATCATATTCAAATGCTTCCTACCTCAGTCAGAACAACTAAATAGAATACATCACAATGAAATATATATGAGAAGAAAATTCTACATAAGAGTACATTAGATTTCATAACAAGCTTCTCATCAACTACATAGGTAGACTGTCTTCGCTAATCACTTCCCTTTTGTTTATCATTTCCAGGCACATCTCCTTTTCCCTTGCGGAACGTAATGTTGATGGATATCTCGACGTCCGACTGTTCGGTAATTCGAGTACAAGTTTGGAACAAACCCGATAGATCTTCAGTTTGATGCTCAGCCTTCTGAATGGCTGAACAATCGCATCTTGTTTCCCGTTCATTTTTTACACCACTTGACTGGCCCTTAGCATGTAATGATACACGTTTGTTGGGTGCAACTTTACTTCACTCGAAAAACCCACAATCTCTAGTGCAACAAAAGAATAACCGACCAATGTTTGCGGTCTTTTCTACTTCCATCCATTTCATAAAACCTTCACCACAGTCTGGACATCTTTGCTTCTTCGGGCATGTCGACAATTGGTGGCCTGGTTGTCTGCAACTGTGGCAAATGCCCTTATTCTTTCCTAACACACAAAAAAAGGTTAGTCAGAAGCAAACATAAGACACCATTATCATATTCAAATGCTTCCTGCCTCAGTCAGAACAACTAAATAGAATGCTGCTAACTGGAATTGAATTAAAATCAACCTTAACAGTTGCTGCAACAACAAGGTTTGTATCTAGTTATAACAACAAGGTTTGTATAATTTCTGAATTAAAAAGTCTCAGATCTACATAATCCCTGCAGGTTGAAAACTGCTTTCAACATGTGAAAAATGTCACCCTTATTATTCAGGTTCATATCAATTGTGTTAGTCTAACAAGTGGAANCCTTATTATTCAGGTTCATATCAATTGTGTTAGTCTAACAAGTGGAAATTGATTCTGGAAGTTTAACTTTAAAGGGGAGAAGTATTTTCTTTCAAGAGACCCAAGAATATAGCAACCGATCCAAAAAAATTGCAAAGTAGGGATAGAATCATTACCAGAATGCACAATAAAATTGAGAATATTTGAACATATTTACACAAATAAATATAACTTTGTCAAATACAATAGCCCTTTCAAATGCATATTTTACAGGTCGAGACATAAGGGGTAGAAGGAACTGGGGAAGAAACATATTGAACAATCAAAACTCAACTATAGCTTCCAACAATTGGCAACTACTTTCGAACAGTAGAATAGCAGTAATCTTTTCCACAAACAACAAATCCATTGATATCGAAAACTTCTACTTCGAACATTAAATCCAACATCAATGAAATTAAAGTTGTACAGAGATGGGAAAATTTCAGAGTTACCTCCGTTCGTTCTCTCCATTTCTACAATTTCGAGAATCACCCACCGAACCTTCAGTTTCCGTTCAATTTTGTGTTTGTGGTATGGAAAATCATACAATTTCGGAGTTTCTTAGAGGAGAGATTTGGGATTAGGGTTTCTTCGAGGAGAGATTTGAGGAGAACTCTAGGTTAGACGTGAAACAATTGAGGTAGGTTTGACGCTTTTACTATGAGAAAGACGTTTTTGGGCAGTTGGATTTATTGACATGGCACTAGCCTGCAATGTGGAAGGAGATTAACGGCCAGTTATGAAAATCGCCATCCACGTAGGTAAACAGTATGGACGAATTTAACACGGTGAGTGATGGAGTGCAATTTAAGTAAGTTCAGTGAGTGAAGGAGTGCAACTTAGAGTTCAGTTAGTGAAACGTGACATTTTGTAAAGTTCGATGACTGTTGAAACAATTAACAAGAAGCTCAAGTAGCACTGTTCTAGATATTTTATCTGCCAACTTGTTATTAATGTATTATTTTGCTTCTTACCAAAATGTGATTTAAATGATTTAAGATAGGATCAAGTGATAGTGATAGTGTTCCATTTTGGCGGCTGATTTGAGGCCTACGTATGGATTTGATATATTCACACCACTATTTTTAATAACTAGACTATATTTTAATTGGACGAAATATTTACAACTTTTATACATTATCACATTTATATCTCAAATTTTTTTTATCGTAATCTTATTTTCAAATTAGCATAAATTGTTCATGATTATGATTTATCTAAAATATTCTTTAAGATAAATTAAAAAGACTTACTCGTCCATTGTATCTTTTAATAAGCAAAATAAATAATACTGAAAAATATGATTCAATATTTGACCCTCTTTTTAAAACACGTTAATCATATATTTGGATGAAAATCCTGATTAAGGACAAGAATTTTTTATTAATAAAATATTGAAAATAAGAATGTGATGAAGAAAAAAATTAATAATATATATGATAATGAATAAAGATTAATGACTTTCTATATAATTAAAATGAATCAATCAATTTATTAGTTTGTTTGATAAGAAATTCTAGTTAACAGTCAAATAAGTTCCCACCATCATTCTTCGTCAGTGTAACAACTAACAACCAATAATTTTATCTCCTCTTAACTATTTATTTGTGAAATTGAGAACCTTTATTAATTAACTTTTATAGTCCGGGGGATTTAGTTAAAAATCAGATTTTCAAATTTCAATAAAATGTAATGAACTATGTGGTTGAAAAGGTTTTTAACAAAATATTGAGAAATATATTTCATTATTTGCAGGAAATAATAACAATATAAAACCTAATCGGAATTTGGATTCAAACTTGAACAAAAACAGACCAAAAAAAGGGAATGCAACAAGAGTTGAGCTCTTTCTTTTTAAGACAAATTTGTAACAAATTTGCTCAACACAAATTCCCATCGTAGATTGTAATCGTCTTCCAAGATATAACGATCAATTATTGGAATTGGAGCAAGTCGAATCACAAGAATCATTGAACCAAATAATGTTTTACACCCTGTTTGGACCACATTATTCTCCCAAAATACATTTTAAATAGTGTTATGATAAAAAATATATGGTTAAAAATAAGAAAAAGAATTTAGACTTCCATATAATATTATTTTATTGAAGAATGGGTGGTTGAATATAAGAGAGAGAAAAATGAATTTTAAAAGAATGTGTATCAAACATGGTGTTATACTTCTTTGAAGAAATCTTACTATAGTTTGATGTTAATGTATGCAATGATTGCATGTAATTGGAGTGATGAGTGAATTAAACCATATGACATGCAGACTCTAAAAAGGAGTGCATATAGTACGCTATAGCATAGGAGATGTGGTTTTTGGCCTTGAACATTTCTTAGTAAAATACAATCGGTGTTATTAGGTTAACTAGTGAATATGATATCTTGAATTGTTTAGCCATTGGTGTAAATCAAGACAATTGTATCAATAACCCCTAACAAATTCGATTCTCATGGAAGTATTCTCACTTCACACTTACGCGTGTGATTTCCTAAAGTAGCCTACCATACGTTTCTTAACACTTTCAAAATATAAAAATCATTAAAAATAACTTATCCTCATAAACATTGCAACATAGCACTTTTATTATCTAAAGAATGGATAGAGGTGCTCGTTTGAATAATTCATTACTTAGTTGTTCCATTGAAACCAATATCTTGGAATCTCCAGCAATTAGGTTGGGTTACTACTATAGTGATTCTAGTCAATGGTTTTTAAATCACATTTACCTCGATATATAGTGTACTTGATTTTTTGGTACTTTAGTGGATTCATGAGTTCACAACGTTTGAGATCAACTACTTTAATTTTGTGATTATGACGTATATGTTTAGACTTATCATTTGATATACTTTGTATCTTATTAAATATAGCTAGCAATCACAATTGATTCATTTAATGGACACGGTCGTCACCAATTAAGGATTCCTCCCGTAAATATATCAAGCCAAATGCTTCCATCCAGCTTTATCTACAGCTATACCATATCCCAATTCACCATTCATTTAGAGAATTTCTAACACGGCACTACACTAGTCCTAGTAAAACAATTTTACTAGTGGATGTTAAATCATTGATAACCATTGAACGATTATCAACTAGAACGCACTTCAACTCGTATATTCTCACAATTGATTTATAATTCCTTCTCTCTCCAAATTATGTCAAAAAAAAAAAAAAAATTCAAAATATTTTTGGGTTTAATGTTCAATATTAGGAGTTGTTTGAGCTCCATATTTTGAATCAAAAAATACATTTTGCAATAGTGCTATGATATAAAATATGTGATTAAAAAATAAAGAAAAAACTTGAATTTTCGAGTAATATTATTTTATTGAATGATTTGTGATCGAATAGGTCTAATCACTAAAGAAGAATGCATCTTGATGGGTAAAATGGAGATCAAACAAGAGCTTAGTATTTGTTATCTTTCATTCAAGAAAAGTATAGTCAATTGTTGGTTCACATAGCAAAATTAATAATATGTCCTTGTTTGATCCTAATTTTTTTTTTCAAAATACATTTTTATCTCTTCTTTTCAACCACACATTCATATAATATAATAATATTACACGTAAATCCAAAAAAATTCTTTCTTTTTTAACTACACATTCTCTACCAATCTATCATTCCAAAATACATTTTATGTAAAAAAGAAAAATAAAAATGAGACCCAAACATGCCCTATGTTATATCAATGTTAGAAGAAACGTTATATCTTCAAAGACAGATGTCCATTTGATCATGTCAATACTAGTATAAGAGGCAAAATCTACTTTAAACAAATTTACGTTTGCATATCTTTTTTTCATTTCATCTCCTAATTTCTATATTTCGCTCATGTTTGAGCCACATTCACATTCTTCTATTCATTTTCAACCACATTCTTCAATAAAACAATATTTTCCATGATATCAATAACTTTTCTTTCTTTTTTAACCACATATTCACCATCACATCACAAAAAGAAAATTTAAAAAAAATGAATTCTCTCCTAAAAAAATATGCATCAAACACACTACAAATAAATCAAAATTTGTATGCACCAATTTATCCAACAAGAACAAGCCTCCCCATGATTTTTTAAGCAGTAATGCTATTATCATTCAAGTATAGAATTCTAACTAAACAACCTGTAAAGTTCAAAATATGAAGGCTTAACAGGAAAGGGTCAGAAAGCCTTCACTCCAATGCCCACAAAGCACGAATCTTCAATGAGCATGCATTCTATGTGATCGCTCGAATAGACATGGAAACCAGGATGTGCTCTAGTTTGCCTGTCACTCAATGCTTCCTCTGCAGAAAGGCATGAATTATCAATATTTTCTCCAATAAATAAATAAAAATTCAGGATAAATATATTGACACTAAAATTTTTGTTTTGCCTAACCACTTTACATTTACACACTAATTAAAATCTATTTTTAATAAAGAGCCCTAATCTACTAAAAACAAAATAAATGGTATACAACTCTCTCCTGAAACACACACATTAGCAAACCACACTCTTTGGCTTCATTTCCAATTCCATTTTTATACATTATTATCACAAATCAAACACAGTGCCACCTGCTGTTCTTTTCTTCTATTTTTCACTTCTGCAAATTGATTTTATTTATTTACGAAAAAAATGTAGAATCCGAGTCAATAGGCAAATGTTTCTCTATTGTCAAACTCAGAGAACAGTTTTTAGTTTCTTATAGGCGGGGTGGCGGGGTTGGGGTTTTTAGTACGATGACAATGCATCCATTATTATTAATTAATGTTAAATATTGAAATAAAAATAATAATAGCACGATTAAACACTAAAGAAAGGTCATGCAGCAAAAAAATAAGTGAATACAGAAAGAGAGAGAGACAATAAAAGAGAAGATGAAGATAACTAGTGATGGGAGACTTGGTGGACCTAAAAATTAAAGAGGATAACTTACGTTGTGATTTATGTCCAATTTAGTAAATAAGAAAATATTTAAAATTATGGTGGAACAAAAAAATTTTGTACTGGCACCAGAGATTAATAGATATAATGAAGAGGAGCAAAACAGATGAGCTTCATTCCTTAAGTTCAGACTATGCCACGTAAATTACAAACTGAAATAAAATGGCGAAGCCATATGTTTCTAAAATCTTGGAAATCATTGCCTGAGCCAATCTGGAAAAGATGCAAAATTTTCTAAAATAGTTCATAATCCCTGCATTTGTTTCCTGTATTTTTTAACATCATTTTATCACTGAAGTGAAAAGTGATTAACAAGTCCTGCCCCTTGACCCTTTAAGAAATACCATCTTAGCGCCCGTGTGAGTCCCATTTTCGCCCAAAATGCATTTTGGAAAAGTATTTTGATGGAAAATGTGTGGTTATAAAATAAGAAAAAAAATTGGGTTTACGTCATTATTTTATTGAAAATGTATAATTGAAAATAAGGGAGAGAAAAATGTATTTTAGAAATAATGGGGACCAAACAAGGGCTTACTTTTATCAATCACAGATAATGAAATGGTCAATCACCATATGCCAGTGTTGTTGGACAAATAGGACTGCATCTTTAACAAGTAACAAATTCACTAGCATTGCTCAATCCCTAAATTCATACCAACTCAAAAAAACACAGTACGCCTCCCTAACATGAAAGGGCTAGCCTCAATAGAACTGGTGACTAACCAGCAGCAAACCTGTAAACTATTTCTGTTTTACATGAATATTTCTGTTGCTAATTCTCAACAATCTAACAAGACTATCAAATGTTGAGTAATGCTATTTACCATTATAATGATAAAACATCGTAGATGTGACAACTTAGGTGAAATAATAGAATATAACAGTTCAATTTCATGAGAGAGAGGGGAATTGAACTGTCATATCTCATTATTCCACTTAAATTGCAACATCACCGATGATCAATCATGATAATGATAGATAGCATTATTCCCAAATGTTTGATCCCTTACTCAAAAATATATATCAAATGCATATGTAGGATTTTACTTTAGTCAGACAAGAAAGTGTGAATAAGGCCCTGTTCTGAGTTATCTCACAGAAGAATATTATACAGTGCACGAGAGATTATTGAATCATAGGGTTTAAATTTAGAGAGTCCACAGACCCGCCAGGGCCAATATTATACAGTGCACGAGAGATTATTGAATCCTAGGGTTTAAAGTTAGGTCTACAGAACCCCCTACCCCACCAATAGAGGGGCGCCATGGGCCCTGGCCATGAAGCAGCTTTATTCTTAAAGTTACCATATTGGCCCAGCTGCTTATGGCTTGAATAAGGTGGAATTTGGCTCTAAATCTCAATATTGAATTAACAAGGCTATAACTAGAAAGGTTAAACTTCAGGGTAGATAAGATGTGTCAATAATTATGCTGGGAAATCAAATTATTATGGTAGTATGTTGCGTGCAACATCCCTTCATACAACCGTTTATATGCCCTGAGATATTGTTATCGAAGTCCAAGAAATGAAAATTTGGACATAGATGCACGTTGCCTGTTCGGTTGAGCTTAAAAGTTAGTTAAAATAACTTTTTTTGCCAAAGATATTTTGAGCTTTTTTAAAAGAAGTTACGTTTTTTTTGAGATTTTTAGTTGGAACGCTTACTTTTTAAAAATGTAAATCTTTACTAACTTTCTACTTTTACCTTTTTTTTATAGCCTTAGCCAAAACATGCTCTTAGTTCACTACAGAAGGAAGCTACAATTGAAGATAACAGTACAAACAAAGCTTTAAAATGCATAACTAGATGGTTAAAAATGTATTAATTCCAGTATATACCTTGCGTTTCTTCGGTTTTCTATCTCCACTGCTACCAGCGTCAAAGGTGGTCGATTCCTTATTAAAGTTGTCGCCTAAAGGTAAACTTTTAATTTCATCGTGAAAACTCTCTGTCAGACCTATTAACCTGGAATAATGTGTGAAGAGAAAGCAACCATTAATCAGCTAGCAGAAATGAAAATAAATATATCATATTGCAACATAACTCATTCAACATATTTCATCAAGGAAAATAAAAAATAAATGGGCTATAATGCACCATTGAGCTTACCCATTTCTAGACTTCTTCAAATGTTTCATAGTCTTTTTCTCCGTTTTTGTAAGAGGCGCACGTGTGAAATGTTCCTCCTCTTGTCGTGCACGTTCTTCCATCTTTTCCATATACTTCGTCAGTTCTCTACTTTCAGGTCCTACAGACTCTGTTATCTGTACTTTTCCACGATCAAAAAACTCATAATTAAGAGATGATCATTTAAATACTGTATATCCCACAAACTGCTAAATCTCCGCACCTCTTCAGGTCTTCCTTCCAGATCATTCATCAATTCTCTTACATAAGTACTCTGCTTCGCCTGTCGCATATTTTCTCTCTCTTTTCTCAAAGCACTTCTCTCCAGTCTTGACATCTTATCTTCCTCCATAGCAGCAGGAGCCAATTTTGGCGGCCGATACACACCATCACCAACCTGTAAGCATGGCATGGACTTGAGGAAAAAATAAAAGTTTGCAGTTCATAAAACTTTCATCTAGTCATTTTTGCATACAATCAAGGAACAAACTCAAGCAGATACTACACAAGCAACATTTAAATTTTGAACTTCTTCACTTTGATGAAAATCTTGATAATAAAAATAATCAGTTTCCGTTTCAGCATTATATCATAACCCTGACTGACTTGCCTCTGAAGCATCGTCAATTTTGCTAACGAGCAAGTCTGGATTTGGGCGATATTTTAACAAGTCCTCAGTCTTCTGAGTTGTATCAGCTTCTTCCTCAGTAGAACCTGATTTTTCCACTTGGTTGGTTGTAACTTTCATTAGCTTTTGAATTTGGTACTGAAGCTTTTTGTCAATAGGTCGAATCTGCATACAACCAGGTGATAAAAATGAATTGTGTTAATAGGTTGAGTCTGCAAAAAGCAAGGCAATGTAGAAAATGTATATCCACCGAAAAATTATGGCGTGCAACAAATCTCATCCATCTTCTACTTTTCTCACTGAATAAGAAATGGCTATATAGGAAAGCATGCGCACGTGCAGGCAAACTTGGTTACACCAGGTGTTTTGATCCTTTTTTATTTTTTTTCTTTTTTTTTTGTAGCTATCTTTCTTCTTGTTGGGCATGGGGGTAGTGGTGGGGGTGTGAGGTAATTGTATATTTCTTCTATTTCAGGGGTTGGGGGCAGGGGAGACCGGGAGGTTGCAGAAGGATATACCTTTTCTAAGAATAATCTTATCTCAACAAGGCTCTGAACTACAGGATGTCCCTGAATCGATAACCCTTTTGCCTTGCGAAGTAAATAGTAGACAAGTGACTGACAATAATTAAGAAGCAGCAAATGTTTGGCCTCGAGATAGCTTATTCCATCTGCAGTGCGGAAATTTTCTGCTTTCACCTGCAGACAGAAAGACGGAGGATTAAACCGAAAGAAATCAAAAACTTGCCATGACTTTTCCCTGTCACATGTTGCCTTTACAATTCAATAAGAATGAATAAGGTCAATTTTTCAGCCTGATAATATCATGAAAATTAACAATGAAAAACGACGCTCATAGAAGTGGATACTTAAGGAATAAACAGCCAACATTCATGGATTCTAGGACTTCAAATAATATAATACATAGTCAATTCGTTTCAGAATGAAATAAAGAAGACTTTGCTTCCTATATTTTCACAGCTAAAAACAAATATTTTCTTACTCACTCTTAATTCTTTATTGTAAATCCACTTCTCGCAAGCGTATTGCGACCATGAAGAGATCGATAATTCGCTTTATTAAGCCACTCATCTACTTTCAAAATAAGCTGTCAACTCCCATGTTTTAGAAAATTGAGCAAAATCAAACAGAATGAAAAAGGATTAGAAACTGAAAACCTAGAGGGATGAGAGTTTCCTCCCAAGTCCAGTGAAAGCCCTCTTTTTCACATAATGCAGAATCTAAATATCCTTTAGTTTCCTTCTCCTCCCCCACTCCCCTGCGAGTCCAGTTGGAGGAAAAGTAAAGAACCAAGAGGTCCAAGACTAATCAAAAGTGTGACGAAAGGTGACAGCCTTTCCATTGGTCAAAGTGAAATAGAATGCTAACTCGTGGTAAGCATATGAAGAATGTTTGTTTAATGATATGAGTTTCAGTCAATCTAATTTCTACAGATTTCAAAGCCCAAGCTATCAGTAATCTAGCATCCAGCAATAAGAACAATACATGCAGGAGGGGGAGATTAAAAAAAACAGTCTGATCAACAGAAAAAAATGAAAAAGCACATGGCAGCTTTACTATTGCAATCTGATCCCATATTTAACTGTTTTCATAATTTAAAAATTCTCAACTTAATTACTACTTCCATCCACTAGATAATCATGAACTGATTAAATCCTTTTCAACGATAATGTTCCAAAGGAGCCTGTTTGAGAATATAACTTGCATTTTCTATACACACAGAAAGTTTCATTGGCCTTATGAAAATAGGTTCTATTGGGAATCATTAATACCTTAGCTGTCAAAGCCTGAACTTTAGTCCTCACAGTATCCAAACCTTCCTTCATTTCTTTTAACACAGCAACCAACTGAGGAGTTTCTCTGAACAAAAATTATAATTCGTGTTAAATGAATAAAAAAAAATGTAAAATCAATTGATAGATATCAGTTTACCTGTTTATTTTTTCACTATGGACCGAATAATTAGTTGCCTCCATATCCATGGCTCCTCCAACTTTTCAAAGCTAATCAGTAGATTAAAAACCCTATTTAGGATTTAGTTCATAACATATAACAATGTGATTTATAGTTTAGGAAGCAGCAAAGGATAACAAACCCCTACCCTAGCTGTTGACGTTCTCAATACTCGGGAAAAAAA
>CAIGRL010311625.1:0-10936 GCA_903798325.1 Fraxinus xanthoxyloides
TATCTTAGTTCATTATTGCGAGATCTTGAAGTGAATGGAACACCGAAGGAGTGAATTCTGCATTCCGAGTAATTTTAAGTTTTTCGTGGCTGAAAATTCGTTGTCGGTGAAAATTAATCAGTCAATTGATCATTGATTTATGTTCTCACAAGACGAAGAATTAAAGTGTGTTGATTTATTTTTTTAATTGTGTTTCATGGAGTTTTAAGAAATCCGGAAGGGTTTTCTGATTGACACTACGCGATTTCTAACGGTTGATCGCCTACGAATGGACTGCTTCGAATCCTCATATAGTGCTGGAGTTTCATATACTCCGTGGTAACTACTCAAATGGATTCGATTATTTATTGATTTGCCCTTTATTTTGTAAATGCCATATCTTTTATGCGGCAAGTTTTAGATTTACGGAGAAAGGAACAACACATTTTGGAAAGTTGATATTATTTCTTGGTTAGGAGTTAGGTATTGGGTGTCATGGTTCTTTCTTGTTGATTACCATACAAAATTTTAGATTCTTTTCAATACTATCGAATGTTGTCGAATTTGCTTTACCAACAACGCCATGAATGTATGTATCCTATACTTATCAACTTCTACGAATTTAGCGTTACAGTTTGCTTTGACTAACAGTCAATATAGTAAATAACAGTTGATCCCATGATTCAGAGAGTATAATGAATCAAGATTTTATCATAAGGTAACTAGTCAATGGCTGCATGACTACAATATGAAAAAAATGGAGCCCAGCAGTGTATAAGAATATTACATTTCGAGATAAAACATCATATCTTACTCCTCATTCTTACTAACTTGGCTAATGTTTCTTGAGCAGCTAATGTTTGAGCATGGTTGTGGCCTAGCATCACCGTCCTGATACTGATGCAAGTTCTGCACAGCTCTTCCCCACTGTCGAAATGGCCTCCTCTCAGCAGTAATTTTGCTCTCGTCTCGAGCAGTGTAGCTTTCAACAATGTCACTTCCTTCCACACGTACTCGTCCACTCTCTGATTCGATTGCAGTGCCTTTTTCCAGCAAAGAGAACTATGGCACCAATCCTGTATCTGAGACACGAATGACTTCTCGATTTCTTCCAGCACGTTTGTGCAGACCTTCAGAAGCTCTAAGGCCGAGTTGCATCTTGAGAATGTTGTGAAGGCGCTTATTGCTAGAGGGAGAGTGGTTTTCTTGATAAAGACAACCATGTCAATTGCCTTGAGCTGGACAATTGGGGGTTCAGATTTAAAGCCGAAGACAAGGAAAGCTGACGCCCATAAGTGGTCAGAATTTGCCATTGGATTTCCAATTTTCCTTACACCTTGAACGGTTGCCTCGCCAGCAACTGAACCATCTTTCATTTTTGCAAATGTTTGAGTGATGTTGTGTAACTGAATCCAGCATCCGGACTGTTTATTGGCCACCCGTGCCAAACCGAGTTTAACCAAGAGAAGTGCTGAATCCTCTTCACTCTTCCATGTTTGACTTGCGAAACAACCAGAGCAACTACAGAAATTGAGGTTCAAGCATTTAGTCCACTTTCTAAACTTGTTTCTGGTGGAAGGTATATAATTTGCTGCTGCGGCCAGTAAATTTACTGAAATGGGAGCTGGGGCAAACCATGCTCCGACCTGAAGCATTCTCGAGGCGAGGAGATTCCTCCCCCCATTTGTTTGCCGCACTACGGCAGCACAGAAGGACAATACTTTCATTAGAAAAGTATTTGTTCTGCAAAATTGTTGATCTTTTATGGAGCAGCCAGTAGCTTCCTCATATTGGACATTGTTCACAGCCTCAAACAGAGCCAATGGAGTAATTGCAAGTTCAGAAAGCAGCGAACCAATCACCCACAATCCGAAACTTGACCTGCCCAATTTCTCATCGAACTTCCTGAGGATTTCTAGTTCTGCAGCTGGATACTCCTGTTTCCTTCTTCCGCTAGTCAATGTCATTGCATCAGAAAATGGCAATGACTGAAGTTGTATTGGTTCAAAGTTCATTACTCTTGGGAGCCTTGTCGTGATAATTACATGTGTGCCACCTGTGTTCCTCGGTATTAAGTTGTTTAGATCCTTCCCTTCCCACCATTCCCTCTCAGTCTCTAGATTATCGATAATCAGTAAATAAGGTATGTCCCGAAACAGCTCCCTTTTAACTCTCTTGAATGCTTCAGATTCTTGTTCATCGAAGCTCCGGATCCTCCCTCTTACCTTCTCTGCATCTGCACTCACATCCAACCCCATATTGAGCGATATGTTTAGTATATTTTGCCTGAAATACCTAGTTTCACCACCAGCCCACAAAACCATTTTGTATCTGTGTGAGTACCTGTATGCAAATTCCAAAGCAAGCTCTGTCTTTCCAACTCCTGGTGATCCGCTTATGCACACGACTCTGCTACCAAAGATCTTGTTTTTCCCACTTCTGGACTTCTTGTATTTTGGTCTTTTCTGTGAATTTCTTCCAATGACTGGTTCAGACCAAGCCTCCAAAGTTGGCTCCTTGCACCTGCCAACCTCCATTCTTGCGCATTTACCTCCTTTAACTGTGTCGACCTCACATTCCTCATCCGCTAGACCTTCAGATTGCCCTGGTGTTCCTCCTTCAATAGTTGACACGGTACATTCTTGCTCCAAGTAATCCCCATATCCAAAGAATGTAGTCTCAATTTCCATAATATCTTTCTCCCTCCCAACAAAGTATTTGTTTCTTGGAAATGGCAACTCCTCAAAGCCTTCTACTTCCTTTTTGGCCATGCTTTTCCTTCCGAGCTTTCCCCTTAATATCCCAACAGCTTTTGACACGCAATTTCTCCAGTTACCCTCATTTGCTTCCAGTCTGAATTCATGAGACCTCATTAGTCCATCCAGTGCTTCTCTACACTCCTTATTATCAGAATGCGAGTTGAAAAGGCTTGCAATTTCATTGGCATCAGTGTCGAAGAACAAAGGAATTAAATTCTTCTTTTGTGCAAAGAATCTGATCTCCTCCAAACTGAGATGATTAAGAAGGCTATAACTGGTGACAACCACCACTCCAAAGGTGACAGAACAAATAACCCTGTCAGCAATCTCATGGCTCTGATTATCCGCGTACTTTGCTCTGTCTGAAACAAAGCAAGCTATTCCCTGATCCTCGAGTTCTGACTTAAGCCACTTACAGAACCGTATCAAATTCGGGTTTTGACCGTGGAAGCCTATGTAAACATCACAGCTCCTAAGTTTGGCATTGGATGCAGGTGAAACAGAGCCTCTTGCAAAGGAAATTCGAGGAACCGGAAATGAAAACGAAATACGAGGAGGGGCCGTTTCTGGACCTGAAACTGGAACAGAAGTCACAATTTTACACTTGGTGTTGCCGGGGTCATCGGAATAGTCGTATGTTTTGGGAGGCGGAGTGCAGGAAGTGCTTGGGATGTCATCTGACTGTGATCCACAGTATGACACCGGAGGAGACAAGTGATTGGGTGTAGTGGTTGGAGTAGGACTTTCCTGGGTTGGATTTGAACTTGTAACTACATTGGCCCTCGGAGAAATGTAAGGTGATTGTAATGCTGAAACAAATGCTGAGGATGGAGGGGAGATGAGTGGCGAGTTATACGGAGACGATGCCACTGAATTTTCTATCGAGTTCTTTGACAGTGAATCTAGGGTCGAGGGAACAATGTTAGCTCGAATTTCTTTACCATTTTTCTTGCAGGAATTTGCTATCTTGATGGTGAGCGACTTGGCATTAATGGTTTGGATCTCTTTTGGAGGTTCTGCTGACAACATTGCGTCTCCATCCATATTCGACGTACTAATAAGGAATCCCCAAAACTTGGTCTGGTGGTTGAGAAGTCTCAAAAGTGGCAAGGAACACAGTAAGGTCTAATCTTTAATACTGTGTAATATTGTGTGACAAATCCAAGTTAAATGTCTAAATACCGAGATGGATGAAGTCTCCACGCCATGTTTTGAGTTGCATTCAAAAGAACCAAGTTGACCGCTATTGACATTAGAAAAACTGGTCTTCTTGTTGGATTCCTGCTCTAATTTGTCTGTGGCTGACACTGAGTACTTTGAGAAGATGAATGCAACAGTTAAGACTTTTGAACAGCACAAGGAGATCTTACATGTGAATTCATGCCTCGTCTTCTTCCATTGTGGGCCTCACAGAGTCAGATTCAGACCTCAGATTTTACTGTTAAGACCAATGAGTGCTGAAAAAGGAATAAATCAAAATATAAGATACAAAACTGTCTTTCAAACTATAAAGCTTCTTTCTTTGATCCACATTATGATAAGAGAAACAAAAGTACCATAGATTATTGGAACCCATCATTGAACAAACTTAAGACTAAGGGGTAAAAAACAATTCACTTTACCTGGAACAGTTTTCTACTTGTAGCAAAGAAGAGAAGTTTGACCCTCTACTGCTCATTCAGAGAAACCATCTCTCTCTCATGGACAAGCTTGACAGACAGGAGAATCTAATTTGTGTGTTGGATCCATGAGGTTTGAACATAAAATATTGAATGTTTTAAAAGTATCTGCAGAGTAAATGGTGTAATACCATAATGTTCTTAGTTTGATAGTTTTGTCTTGGGCAAAGGGCTAGTCCATTTATTTCATTGGTAAATGTGAATAATATAGATCAAAATCACGTAGAAGTGCACCCAGCGTACTGGGCAAACAAAGATTAAGTACAAACACAAATACACCGGACATACCCGGGCAAACAAATGAAAAAATGTACAAATGACAACAGTCATTTTTTTTTTTTTATCGGTAAATAATTAATTATATTGATCAAAATCATGTACAAGTAAAACGGGCATACCCGAGTAACAAAACATCAAGACAACAATGTTTCAAAAGAAACAAATACATTAAAAGCCGGACATACCCGGGCAATCAAGAAGAGAACATAGCAACACCGCTACAAACAAACCATATACATCACAA
Source organism: Fraxinus xanthoxyloides (assembly GCA_903798325.1). Classification (NCBI taxonomy): domain Eukaryota; kingdom Viridiplantae; phylum Streptophyta; class Magnoliopsida; order Lamiales; family Oleaceae; genus Fraxinus; species Fraxinus xanthoxyloides. The sequence continues at coordinate 4,941 of CAIGRL010311625.1, forward strand.
GCCAGGCATACCCACCTAATCAAAAGGGAACAATAATACAATTACAAATTTAGTGCTAAAGACTCAAAAAGGTTTAAAACGTACGAATACAAAGAAANTTGATCAAAATCATGTACAAGTAAAACGGGCATACCCGAGTAACAAAACATCAAGACAACAATGTTTCAAAAGAAACAAATACATTAAAAGCCGGACATACCCGGGCAATCAAGAAGAGAACATAGCAACACCGCTACAAACAAACCATATACATCACAAGCCAGGCATACCCACCTAATCAAAAGGGAACAATAATACAATTACAAATTTAGTGCTAAAGACTCAAAAAGGTTTAAAACGTACGAATACAAAGAAAACATAACTTTGTATATGTGTGTTTTAATCCGTCTAACTACGCTATCAATATTTGTATTTAAACCTTCAAAAAATTTCCTATTCCTCGCTGACCAAATATAGTAGAGGAACCTGAAACCCAAGTGAAAATTTTTGGGCAGGTTATGTGTACTCGTCTGACATAATTATGCTCTGGAAATTGGACCATGACCAGTCCAACTGAGGACTGAACTGCTAATAATTGCTCTTCAACCCAAAAGATCGCCTGTTTCGAAACAAACGTGCACCTGTGATTTGGGTCCGTCGAGTCAGCTTGCCTGGTTTGTATTGGGCCTTCAAAACTTGACCTCTTCAGCTTTCTTCAAAAAACCCGAGTGACATTTAGTCGTGTTTGGCACGAACCAGCCGTAGGGGCAAACCGGCCTACTCATGGCCAGTTCAGGTCAAGCTGTGATACCTTTAGCCAATGTTGTCATATTCCATCCTCCATGGGGGACATATTGGAGAATATCCACCTGGAAATCACCTTGAATGGTCAGAAAAGTTCAGATTCCAATTTTTACTGCCTGGAAAATCCTTTTCTATGAGATTGATAATTATTTATGGAATAAAAATTAGATATATTATATTTATTATACATTTTTTTGTTATGGATTTTCAACAGATTATATTTATGGTAGATGCTTAGAGTAGTTGATTAAAGTACTACCTTCACCCACACCACCAAGTTGAACATTCAATTCTTCGGGGCCTAATAGCTGTGTGTATGCTACAATTTTATGCTCCGAAGATGGTGTAATTGTTTATAATTCAGCTGCAGTTTGGACCCCTACCATCAATCGATCTCGAGTACGTAGTATCATATTTTAGAGCTTCATTTTCTTCGTTTGGCACTTGCACAATGCGTGTTGCCAAACAAGCCTTAAGTATATTAAGAATTGCACGTGTGATCAAAAAGATTATGCCATTACATTCATGATTAATGATTTTGCTGATAATTTAATCCAATTTCTTGATTTCTTTAATTTGATCTCTACTTACTGTGATCAGTGATTATATTATTACTTATGCTCACTTCCTCCCTGGCAAGTGGCAACAAGGGTTGCATGTGGCTCGAAGATTTGTAGCTCTTTTTTTAATCATTTTGAAACAGGATTTTATTGAATAAATAAAAGCTCGACGTACCTGGTTTTATGATATGTTTTGCAAGATAGATCGGAGTGTACTAGTCAGTATTAAGAAAAAAATATTGCTCTACATGTTATGTTACCTTATAATCTACAATCACGTCTCTTTTTAATCAAGAAAAATAATAAAATCGATCGTAATCTTCTTAACATACTAATTCAAGAGGGCGAGGTTCCTAGCATACTTTGGGATGTTCCTCCCCAACAAATCAAGGATTTTGACAGGGCATCAAAGTCAGCATTGACGTTTTTTGACGCTCGATTAAAGAAAGGGCGGATAGAAGTCGACATATTTGCTTTTAGACGTATATGAGGAATATGAATCAGGTAATTCTAGTTCAGTATTCATAATCAGTACAAATAAAAACATATTAATTCGTCCCCTGGGGCACATCCCAATTGGCAAAAGACGGGGCTCTTAATTGTGACAGTTCAGAGGTTGCGAGTTCAATTCGTGAGGCTCTTGGAATGCAAGCTCTTCTGGAAAGCAAAGTACAATATGTGTTGACTCGCTTGACACTTTGACAGATCAGTAGGGGCTCTTGGACCCTAGCCAGTTTGGTGTCCATCCTACGATTTACCTAGTTTGCGTCTTGAGGGGTCAAGATGTAGACCCCAAGATTAATCGTCGAAGGTGGACGGACACCTGAGTATTAAAAAAAATAAAAAACATATTAATTGATTGTAGTTATAAGTAGGATTAGTAGAGTTTATAATTTTATAGCCTTTTTGGGTTCTAAGAGGATATAAAATAAATTGTTTTAATAATTTACGGCAGAAAATTAATGATCTTATCATCATAATGTTACAGCAAATGCCGGCTGCTATAAGAATACCGTAGACTTATAGCTATTTCCGGGTAACGGGAACAAGGAATCTATAATGAAATTAATTATTGAAAAATGAATAATTCTTGTTGTACATAATTTATGTACATAAATGATTACATAATGTGATGTGGCAATCATTCAATAGTTGATGTGAAAGTGTGAGATTTGAATTAAAGATTGGATATGTACCACGTGTAATTATGTGAAAATTTATGTACCCCTAGCAACGTCCTTGAAAAATAGCAATCATGATTCGCAATTTAAAAACTACAACATAGCATTAGTACATATCAAAAAAGTTTCAATTGTAACTTATTGAGGAATCGTACTAAATATTTAATAAATATTACATATTTTAAATTAAATGGTACAATTTCTAAATAAACTAACCCTTAATTATTTGAAAAAAATAATTGGCAAAAAGCATTTAAACATTTGTATATACTAAAGTAATTAAATATTTTATTGGTTTACATCTCGTCAAAACAATTTTTTAAAATATGAAATGTTATCGAATTTAACGATATATTTTCTAAATTATTTTAACTATATTTGTAAAAATGCAATGTTGTCAAAACATGATTATATCGGAAAAAAATGAGAATTAGTATATAGGCTCGGCTTTATTAAAAAAAAAAAGCCATGAAAGATTGGAAAATCTTGGAATGCAATCGCTCAATTCATTGAAAAATTGTATGTTATATAAGAAATTGAGTAATACTAGTTTTCCAACAGAAAAGTTTATTTAACTTGATTGACATAGCAAAGTGAATTCGTTGGTTTCGAATACCTAACATATAGTGGTGAAGTCGGGTTTTTTTGGTTGGGTTCAATTCATTTCATAACTCACTTTTAATCCAATTTTTATGATTTTATCTTTTAATACTCATGTTAAACACATATCTTTTGACTTAATTTCAGACAGTATTTTTCATTTGTCGAGATAGATTTTTATATTATTTCAAAATATTCATGGCAAATTTCGACTTAGAAAACCATTAAATATTGAAATTTGATGGAGTGAACTTGTACCATGTGAATTGCAAAAATAAAGTATATAATATATAAATTTTCATTTATTTTTAATCTTTAATAATGTTCTCTGCAGAGTGCCCGAAAAAAAAATATTCTATTTCCTGGGGATACCCCATGTTTTTCAGATAAATTTATCGCAGTAATGGTAAATTAAAAAGAAAAATTGAAAAGAAAGAAAGAAAAATCAATCTTGCCCGGCAGCAGCCGGTGGCGTCATGTGCGGTCCAGATCAGCAGCCACACCCATTGGTATTGTTGTCCTTGTGGGCCCATCTATCTCTCCCTACTTTTGATTAGTCCATAGTTTATTTTACTAGGTTACTTTCACACGCTGAACTTACAGAAAAAATCACAAACTTACACAAACAGTCGCTGAACTTACAGAAAAAATCACAAACTTACACAAACAGTCACTGAACTTTACATACGCTTTCACAAATGGTTACTGAACTTTACATTTCTTTCAGAAACGATCGCTGAAGGGTCGTTGTGCCTTTAATTAAAACTAAAAGGGCCAAAATATTTGAACATAAAACCTTGAGGACTTCAAATGCAAAAAAATCATTTCCTCCGAATTCTCTCTTTTTACACTTGGGTGATTTTGGAGAATTTTCGGCTGCCACTTTTGGACCACCTTAACTCCAACCTCCGATCACCTTGACTACCAACGCAACATACCATCTCGAAGCCCTCAATGCCCTCTTCACAACTCACCCTGCCATTGGTCGTAATCCTGTCGGAATTGGCTAGAAAATCAAGTCAAAGTGGGCTGCTCACGCAAAATGAAACGACTGGATTTTGGAGAATTTGGAGCCGCCACTTTTGGACCACGATAACTCCAACATCCGACAACCTTAGCCACCGAACCAACATACCATCTCAAAGCCCTCTTCACAACCCATCCAACCACTAGCCGTAATCCCATCGAAATTGGCCAGAAAATTGCTCTAAAGCGGGCTGCTCACACACAATGAAATGGCCGAATTTTGGAATTTTCTGCTGCCACATTTGGACAACCATAACTCCAACCTTCCGCCATCTTGTCCACAGGAAAAATATATCATCTTGAAGCCATCAATGCCCTCTTAACAACCCACCCAACCGTTGGCCGTAATCTCGTCGGAATTGGCTGGAAAAATGTGCCAAAGTGGGATGCCCACGCACAATGAAATGGCAGGATTTTGGAATTTTTCGACGACACCCATGGCATACCAGTCCTCCAGGTCGATCAAGCACCCCATCTCGCCCCTATAGATGTGTTCATAACATCAAAACTAGTTGAAAATCGAGATCTAGAGCAGAAATTTGAAACGCCCTAAACAGCAAACTCGCTGCCTTCAAATCCATTTTTCGGCGCCAACACTACGAGCCACGGTCACGAAACACCATCATTAGCTTCTACTCATCAAGTCGAACAAGAAGAACATATGGAGCATCATCGATTTCTCTCGAATCAGCCAATTGGAGTGCATGCAGCATGTTTCTCCGTTTAAGAGAATTTTGGGGGTTTTAAGTGAAATTTTGGGGTTTGGGGGGGTTGTAGATGAAATTTTCACTTTAGATCCTCAAAGTTATATATTAACGTGTTTTTGTCCTTTAAATTTGAATTAAAATCATAACGGTCTTTCAGTGACCGTTTGTGAAAATGCATGAAATTTCAGTGACCGTTTTGTGATTTTTCTGTAGGTTCATTTGTGAAATTAACCCTTATTTTATTTAAATTTTACAAATACCCACTTTCCTTTTTATTTTGCATTTTAGCCCCAGTTTGAGCCACATTATTTTTTTATTCTTATTTTTTTACTCATTTTTAATCATACATTTTTCAATAAAATAATATTTTTCATCACATCAATAACCGTTTCTTCTTTTTCAACTACATATTTTCCATCACATCAAACAAAAAATGCATTTTTGTGAAAATAATGTGCACCATATAGGTCGAATTTGAAAAAATATCTTATACTGCTCACTGAATTTTAAAGTGGCCGAATTGTGTTCACTGAATTTTGAGATGGTCGAATTTTGGCCACTTTAAAAAAAAAAACTTTCAATTACTCACTTAACTTTGAAAAACGTCTTTTATCTCTTACTAAATATTGAAAAACGTCTTCCATTGCTCACAATGAATTTAAATTTAATTAAAATTCGTTGTTAAGTTTTTGGATTAAAATCTGAATTTAATTTAATTTTAACAATAAATTTAATCCATATTTGGTAGGAATTAAAATCTAAAATTTTATCAAATTTAAAGTCAACAATTAATTTTAACAACATATTTATGGGACCCGCACTTTCAACAAAATATTTCATTTTATCAAAATCTACTAAAAATATGATTTTAATCCCAACCAAAAGGGAGCTTATTGTGTATTTCGTTGTAAAATTCAAATATTAAGGCCCTGTTTGATAACCTAGAAAATGGGTGGAAAAAGCAAATGTTTTCCAACTTTAGCTAATTAAGGGTGTTTGATAGCACAAATTGCATGTCTTTTGTTTTTTCAACATTTTTCTAGGTACAACCATTTGATGCACATTTGTTTGATTTTGTTTTCTCAACTATTAGGTAGGAAAACAATTTCCACATTTTTTTTTAGACTTTGAGTAATGAC
>CAIGRL010311641.1:0-17929 GCA_903798325.1 Fraxinus xanthoxyloides
TATATTTTTTTTTTTTTTGTTTTGGCAACCTAAACAAATTATGTCCCCAATTGTAATAAAATTTCATCACTTTAATTGATAATTTTCATATAAAAAAAAGAAAAAAAAAAAAGTCAAACGAATCAGGTGGAAAATTATATCAATCAAACACAATTAATTACAATTCTCAAAAAACAATTTCTAAACAATTCAATTTCCAAGAAAACATTTTCTTTTCACCCACTTTCCACCATTACAATCAAACGGACCATTATATTAATCTGATAAAGGAAAATCATCACTCGGCAATGAATGAATGAACTTAAAATCCTGCAGCGACTTTGGTTGATGTGAAGATCTTATCATAGCAATCAAAATTAAGGGAAAATTGTAGCTACGGTACCAAACCTTTCAAATTTTTGCAGACTTTGCCCAAACCTTTGTTTTGGGCCAACAACGGTACCAAACGTTTCCAAAATGTGCACCGAAAGTCCAAATGGATGGTTTCCGTCCAGTTGATCGTTAGTTGACCAAAAATTAAAAATTTTGACCAATTTTGAGAAAATTAGGAGGGGTAAAATGGTAATTTGACAATTTTTTTATTAAATAAATTAAAAGAAAAAACAAAATCAGTTCTTCTTCCCCTTCTCGACATCAACAGTGCCGGCACCTCCACCGGCACACCGCCTTGGTTCTGGTTCTAAGATAACTTAACCGAACTATAAACTGTTGGTCTTTCTAATAATGGAACCAAACCGAACCGAACCGTTCGGTTCTAGTTTCATTTCTTAAATTTTCATATTTGCATCATATAAGTTAGTAACATATACCTAAATAAAAAAAAACATCAGACATTCATGAAATTCAAATTTTAATCATCGAGATAAAAAAAATCATAACTAACAAACAAAACATATTCATAATTTGAATACACAAATTAGTTTTCGTTCTCATACAAAAAATTGTTTAATAAATAATAACAATTGGTCACTAAATTAATTGCAACAATTTTAAAGGCAGTACTCCCCTACAATAAAGAATGAATTATCAAAAAATTTACTGTCCACTTTTATGGACAGCATTAACTGTTTTAATACTTCATGAATGTTTATTATATTTTTCTCTATTTGTGAAGAATACAAATAACCCGTCAAACAATCAACCTAAAAAAATAGTTTAAAGATTTTTTAAGTAACTAACCAATTTCATTTTTCAATCTTAAATGACACTCTACTGGCTTGATGAAATAATGTACCAGCAAGCCGCGACGTTGTGTAAATTGAAAATGAGTGAAAGAAAAATAATTCAACTAAATACAAAATTAGGGTGTCAGCAACTAATGAGTTGTCTGTCTCTAAGATCCAAAATCGATTGACAAACTGTATTCAATTAAGTTTGGTCCTGGTTCGAGTTGTGATACTTGAACTATAATCGAACTAGAATCAAAACCAAATGGTTCTCAGTTCAAAAAATCAAAATCATTAATTTTTTTGATAGAATCGAACCGAACCGCTTCATTTGGTTTGGTCTGAACATTTTGTCCACCCCTACCACCGCCCTCGCTTCCTCCCACCACCACAACATCTGCTGCAATTTTCCCTAAATTATGAGCGCATACATCGAGCACTAGCAAATTAATTGGATAGCTATTTAAAACCCGATTCTATTTTAATTCTCGGATAAAGCTATCATTTTTAAAATGTATCTAGAATCAAAATCAATAGTGCCCCAATAATCAATGTGTAAATCGTTCATTCACACCAGTTCCACAATCACTACTTAATCTTCTTTGCCTTAGACATTGCACAATATGACAATAGAATCATTGATGCATTTTTACCTGATCGAGCGCTAAATATGTGAAAAAGGGAGAATCTTGACAGATTGAAAGAATGTAGAGAGAAGTTGGCCCAAAGGAACAGCAGCGACAGCAGCGCCGACTGCCAAGTGAAGAATCTGGGCCTCTGGTTGGGGCTGAACCGTGAGAATCAAGATTGAACACAGAGAGACGATTATGTTAGGGTTTATCAGAAAAAAAAATTATTCATAAAAAGGACATTACCGCATAGATCCTCCCCTTGGTGTGGTGCTTGCCGTTTTGGTTTTGGGTTGGGTTGAGTTGGGTTGGATGGGTGTGGGGGGGGTGGGGTTGAAGAATATAATAGGATTTTTTGATTTTTGATTTAATTATTTTATTTTAGTTCTTTTTTATATGAAAAAAAAAAAAAAGTTTCCATTTTGACCTTTAAAAATTAGTCAAGAATTAGTCAAATTTTTAATTTCTGGTCAACTAAGAGTTAACTAGACGAAAACCGTCCATTTGGACATCCGGTGCATATTTTTGAAACGTTTGATATCGTTGGTAGCACAAAATAAATGTTTGAACAAAATGTGCAAAAAATTGAAAAAATTGATATCATGGCTCAATTTTCCCTTAAATTAAAGTAAAAAAGTGAAGATCATCAGTCTGACCTAAAACCTCATAAACTATGTAAATACATAACAAGTGTCACAAATGCATATGATTTTACTGATTGGGAACAAGTGTGGAGACACGTAGCATTTTCCACAATAATTAATTCATATTTCCATGCAAATCTCTACAATTTATAGTTCTTTTGTATTTACTTCCAGCTGGTTTCCATCATTAATAAATTCTCATGCTGTCATGCACGATCACGACAGTATGCGGATGTTCACGTCAAAAACCGATAAATTTGATTTGTCTATTCATAAATCGAGTATCCCCAACAAATTAATGATGTTTGAATAGGGTGTTATCGCAATTTCTGAGAAAGGGAAGATTTATTTAAAAATTAATTACATTGTTATGAATCTTTTTGATTTTATGGAATTTTTAATGTTTGGTTGTTGATACATATTTCATTTCGTATTGATCAACCTAAGTTAAGTAATTAAGTATTATATGGCATATAATATTCAAAATCACCTTTCGAATCTTACATATTTCAATTCAAAGCTTAAGCCAAGATTTAAATTAAAAAAAAAAAACTCCACCGACCATATAGAGATAAATTGTTTTAGTAATAAAATGTTTGTTACTCAATTATATATGTGTATTTATTTATATCCTTACAATAAAGTCAATAATTATAATAATTAGACATGTAAAATTGAAACAAATAACCAGATATTAGAAAGAAGTAAATTTCTTATCTTGACAATAATACTAAGTCACTGTTTGGTAGAGATTAAAATGAGCTTTTTAATAAATTTTGATGAAAGTTAATGAAATGTGTGGTTGAAAAGTTATGGGCCGTATGAAATATGTGATTATAATTAATTATTGATTTTGACTTAAATTTTAATCAGATTTTTTTTAACAGTATCGAACGGGGTTAACCTTATCAACATAAAGTAATTTTTATGTGCAAACACGCTCTTAATGCATGTTAACCCTGTCGATAGGGATTTGGAAAATGAGGAACACACTTGTTCGCTAGCTGTTTCCATCTTACTGCTTTCTTTTCACATAATCACTTATAACTGAACTGATATACCAATTCGAAGGACTTTTGGTTGCACATTTCTAAGTGGTTAGGCAGCCAAGAAAGTTGATTTGAAAGGTGCAAAGATTTTGGATTACTTTTGAGATGGCACTATGTGAAAATATAGATCCGAAATTTTCTATACTACCATGTAAAAGTCATTTAATTAAGAAAATGTAATGTTATATGTACATAGTCATGTACATGGGGGGTGCCATATGTCCATCATGGCACCCCCTATGGATAATGTTATGTATACATATTATTATCCATATTCCGACTCGACCCGACCCGACCCACTCGCTAACCAAACATTTATTAACTGAGAGAGATCATCTCAACAAGGGAACATGTCAAAACCGACTTAGAGCACAGAGTATTTTACATGCAAGTTGTAACTTAAGCACCGGATATGGAGTGTGGACGGTCTTATATTCTCCAAGTTTGTACAAGAATAGCAACCAGTTACAAGGATTTGAACGCAAGGCTCTCTCAAATTCTCAAATAAGATCCACACATAAGTGAAGAATTACAGGAATTTTTACAAACAGAACTCAAGCCTTACACCTCTTTTAAAGGAAATCTCACAAGAACCAGAACCTTTGGTTTATAGAGGGAAAGATGAAGATGTGTATGAGAGAGATGGCAGAAGAAAGTGTCACTTAGAAATACAAGGAAACAAGGAAAATGAAGAGAGAACCACTTAGAAATACAAGTCCTATTGTGCTAGAAACTAAACCTAGTAGCTCAATAGACTGCAATAACATTTCTTGTCTCTTGATTTTGCTGTTGTATCCAGATTTATAATGCCATCCATTTTCATGCAGATAACAAGCATTTAACCTTTCCCTGGTCCGAGTTTGTTCCATTCTGGATTTCAAAATACTCAAGTTTGAGTCCACCAAACTTCCAGAGTTTTCTGTAAGCCAGAAACTGAAATTTTAGATAGCATCCGAGTTTGCACTGAACACACACGTACTGACCCGCACACACGGTTGAAATCTTGTTTTTGCTGGGTGAATATGGTAAGAAAAATGAGAAACCATGGTTCCCGCTAACCAGTATATAAAGACTTTGGACTGCTCTTTAACTGGTTGACGTTTTAACATGTAATCAAAAGTCTATAGTTTCTATGGAGAACCATCAAATTAAGCGTAGAAGTTTAAAAGTAAGTACCTTGACCATCACGGAAGCTTTGAGATGTAGCTTTAGGACTTATTTGTGACTTAAATCTGAAAAAACTCGGATTGCATAACCTGCAAACATAGACTGAAATAGAAGCCATATCTGATTACATGTTGCAGTTACAAACGTAATATTTTCTTGTATATATAGCTAGGAAATGGTCTAAACTGCTGAGGCCAATATCATCCATTTCTGGTATTTTTCCATGGAATTAAAGACCAGATGTCTACAGTATAAATCTTGAGCCGCTTACTTATGGCTATTTTCATTTCCTCCTACAACTTACAAGTGTCCCAACCTTTAAGTGAAACCTATTCATACTGATACACGTATGAGAGTATAAATTAGATACGTAATCGTGTATTTTAGGGTCAGAAAAAGTTGGTAGTGGTTAAGAATTGGATTTTCAATCACATGCTGCCATCTGCAAACCTACAATATATAATATAAAACCTAGCAGCATTATTCATCATTTAATCAGAGAAAAGGAACACCGTTTAAGAACGTCTGCAGAAAAATATTTAGGAAATCACATTTTTTAACAAAATCTTACCCCGCCAAATCATGCAGCCAAGAGAAATGGAACTTTTATTTTAAAATGATATAAAAAAAAAAAAAAAACATTGCTCGATGATGAATGTAAGTTTAAAATCCTGCAGATCTGAAGATTTTTTCATAACAAATAAATTAAAGTGCAGATTAGTCATTAGTCTAATTCAACCTCATAAACTATGTTATGTACCTAACAAGTGTCACAAATACCTACCATTTTATTGATTGGGAACAAATTCGAAGACACGTAGCGTTTCCACAATAATTCATCTCATATGTCCATGCAAAATACTACAATTCATAATTTCTATCTCATGCATGATCACAGTAGCATGCATATGCCCATGTTCATGTGATCAAGGAAAATATTTGTTCCTTACCAAAACAGGTATCCGATGAATATGCAGTGAGCCCATTAAATTTTAAAGGATTTTTTTCGTGGAAATTACGTCATACTAGAATTTTAAATTTTAAATTTCAAAATTCAAATTCACAAGTTTTTATTTCAAAAATCAGATGATAATTAAAATTTTAATTATTTAATTTTTAAAAACATAAAATTAAAACAAATAAACCCCCAACCCTAAATATATCTTGTCTCCACCTTTCTCTCTCTTCTCTCACTATATCCCTCGCTCTCTCAACCATTGGAAATGAGGAGCTCTACTGCACAGCGAGGAGGAGCTCCACTGCACGGTGATGGACTCAGANTTATTAATATGTCCAATTAATTAATTCATGGACCAAATTTTATTAAGTGAAAACTACAACATACTAGGATTTTAAACTTTCAATTTCAAAATTCAGAATTACAAGTTTTTATTTCAAAAATCAGATGATAATTAAAATTTTAATTATTTAATTTTTAAAAACATAAAATTAAAACAAATAAACCCCCAACCCTAAATATATCTTGTCTCCACCTTTCTCTCTCTTCTCTCACTATATCCCTCGCTCTCTCAACCATTGGAAATGAGGAGCTCTACTGCACAGCGAGGAGGAGCTCCACTGCACGGTGATGGACTCAGATGCTGGGGCGAATTTGGTTGCGTCATTGATGTTGGTCTGGTACGACTCTTCGAATTGGGTGGCATTTTGAGAGGTTCGGGGGTGGACCTTTAGTGATGGATTTGTTGTAGGAAGAAGGTTATGGGAGGTTTTTCATAGTTAGGTAAAACACTCAATTAGTTGATTGGTGGAATTTGGGTTTATTTCGAATCTACCTCTGTTTTTTCTCTTCATCTTATTTGCTGTGGTGTTGAATGCAATTGGTGCGATGTAGTAGTGGTGCAGCTGCGATTGCGATGGTGGCAATGGCAGTGAGTTGTTGGTGTTGGTGGTGGGTGATTCGTGCTGAACGGTGATTGCTGATATATGGTTCATGTGCGATGTTCTGTGTGTGTGGAAACGTTTGTGTGGTGGCGATGATGATGGTGAAGTAGTGGTGGTGGTGGTGGTGTTGGTGTTGGTTTGTTTGAGATGGTGGTGGTCCTGGCGGTTGTCGTGACGCGGTGTTCGGGAAGTGGTGGTGGTGGTTCTGGCGACGACGGTGCAGTGGCTAGACGGTGTTGTGTTGTTAGTAGATGTTGGTGGCGATAGGTTTGTCAAGGTGCAGTGGATGACTCGACGATGACGTGGTGCTTTTATGGGATGTGTTGATTTGTTTGAGATAATGTTGCCGTCGAGAGGTGGTGGTGGTGGTTCTGGCAATGACGGTAACGATGACGGTGGTGTTGCTGGAGGGAGTGATGAGATGATAATATCAAGTTTTAGTGGTGGTCACATATTTTTGGTCATTCGTGACCATTAAATTGGTTAATCTGTTATCGATAAATAATATATGACCAATGAAAAATATTAATTGTGACCAAAAATAATGTGTAACCTAAAAAATTATTAATTTGTGACGGATAATTTGATAATTTGTGACCGTCTACTAAATTGTGACTTATAATATTTGTGACCGACGAATAAGTTGTAACGTGTAAATTTTTTATTTGTGACCGTAAAATAATTTGTAACGTATAAATTTTTTGATTTGTGATTTATAAAATTTCTAATTTGTGACCGATGAACAAATTGTGACATAAATTTTTTGAATTGTGATTGTAAAATAATTTGTGACGTTTCAAATTTTTATTTGTTACCGATGAACAAATTGTGACCTATAATTTTTTTGAATTGTGACATAAAATTTGTAATTTGTGACCAAATTATATGAAATTGTGACTTTAATATATTTAATTAATAAAATATATGTTTAATTAATTAATTTATAAATATAATTAAAAATATCTGAAATTTGAAATTTTAAACTTGATGTCTTAAATTTGAAATGGGTAAAACTCAAACTCTTAGTTTTGAATTTTTCCCATTTTTCCCCCTCTGGCTCCATCCCTGTGAATATGTCAATTAAGTAGGTATCGAATGAATATTAATCTTGTTTGATCAGGTTTTATGATCACCTTTTTCGACAATAGAAAGATTTTTTTTTAAAAGAGTAATTACGCTGTTATGAATATCTTTGACATTCAAAAAAATTTATATTTGATTATTATAACTAGTTTCATTTTATAATCAATCAAACTAATTTATGAAATTTTTATATGCTATATATTTAAAGTTTTTAAACATTGTGCTTAACATTTTGGGCCCAATTATGTAACCCAATTGATGGCCCTATGATGCAGCCCAAATTAATGTTGTTCAGCTCATTTGATAGAATGTAACCCGACAACGCGTTTCCATTTGTGTATTTTCGCATTTTGCTGAAATGCGACTTTGTTTATTATTTTTAAATGGCTATGATAATGCCAACTGGAGATGGTGCCATCGTTGGATGCTTCTGATTTTTCCAATTATTTGGCTGACTTTTCATTTTGAGTAGATGTTTCAAGATATTGGTTTGGGGTTTTTCTTTCTTTTGCTCTCTGTGTTCTCTCTCTAAAAACGCTTGATTTTTGTATGTAATCTTTTGGTTCTAGATATTCTTGGTGAAGTCTAGTGTAGATTGCTGTAGAATTTTGGTAATTCTGTTCTTGGTTGAGCAGTAACCTTTGGTTACTTAGTATAATCGGAGTTGAGTGTTCTTGAGAGAAGAAATTGAGTCTAAGGTCTAAATCCATTTGGATTTCGTGAAACTTGTATTGATATTCTTTGTTGGTTTCTAATGGATTAAAGCGATAACCACTTTGATGGAAACTCAACATTGTGATTAGCCCTTTCCTAAAGTGAAATTCGGGTCTAAAGGCGAAAAATTACTAGTATTCTTTTATTTCTGCTATGTGCTTGGTGTTACTTGGGACTGTTTGTCACAATAGTGGTATCAAAACTCTTCAATCTGCATATATATCCTTCGATCTGAGTTTTTTTCTGGTGTTCTTGGCGAACAAAACCATAGATCTTTACAAAGCTATACTGTAAGTGGTCAGATCTTCATTTTTTCGAAGATAGTAAAATAGTATTGGTATTCACTATTTCACACTATTGAACTGAGACTTTGGTAACGAGTTTCTAACCCTATCTCTCTTATAATCATTCGATTTGAAGATATTCTTAGATCTCTTGTTAGAAACCCTCTTGGATCTTCCTTTGTTTAGAGTTTCATGTAAAAATCCTAGAATCTGAGGAGACTAAGATTAACGGTTTCTTCAAGATTATACTAAATTCTGTTTCTTCGAAGGTTGTATATTCTGTGATTTGGTTGTATTGGAGTTACATGTTTATCTGTTCATAAACTTGTACATTTGTGAATATATTCTGCACATTAGCACTTCGTGTGTGTACATTTCTGGATTTGGATTTCACTGCACTTTGTACATCTAAATTTGTCTTAATTTCTTTAAAAACTGTCTGACATTCATTGTATTTCAAAGTTTAATATGGGAAGTACAAAAGTTGATGTTGAAATTTGGAATGGCAAAAGAGATTTTAATCTCTGGAGTCGAAAAAATGAAGGCTCTTTTAGTACATAATAGATGTGCTAAAACTCTTGATGAATCTTGGGGTGAAGAAGTTGTTGATTATAAAAGAATTGAACAAGATGAAATTGTATGGAGCACTATTTTCTTGCATATGTCTGATAGTGTTAATAGAGAAGTAGAAAATACTGAGAGACTACAGCTGAATGTTGCTTGTGGAAACAATTGTTTAGTTTCAAATTTGATCATAAATGTGATCTTGAAACAAATCTTGACAAATTTAATAAACTGTCCCAAGATCTCATCAACAGTGCTGATACTTTTTCTTATGATCAACAATCTCTAGCCTTATTATCATCCCTACCTGAAAAATATAAGGAATTGAAAAATGTCCTTGAATATGGAAGAACATCTATCACTTTTAATGTCATTGTTTCTTCTTTAAGGAATAAAGAAGTTGAATTTAAAAGTGACTTGAAATCATCCACAAATGAAGTTGGTTAAAATGTTAAAGGAAATAATTTCTTTCAAAGAAACAATAACATTCTTTAAACAAAAGTTTTGCAAAACCAAAAGAATACTCTGGAAACTCAAAAGGGGCAAATTTAAATTCAATAAGAATAATAATAAGGCTAAAGGAAAGAAATGTTACTTTTGTGGAAAAGTGGGTCATTTCATAAAAGGTTGTGTCGAGAGAATTGATAAACTGAAATATGTAAACAAAGTGGAAGATGGAGTTGTTTTTGCTTATTAAGAAGCTGCAGCCTCATATGGACAAGTCTACATGACTTTCCAATCTTCAACTAAAGATGATTGGATTCTTGATTTACGATGTACATTGTAAAGAGTATTTCGCTGATTTTTTGGAAATTAATGGAGGACGAGTAATATTGAGAAATGATTTTTCTTGCAAAATTAAAAGAATTGGAAGGATTGCTTTAAGACTAAATAATGGAAATGTACTGACTTTGAATAAGATCAAGTACGTTCCTAATCTAAAGAGAAATCACCCGACAAAGAATTTCGCTACCTTAGGACGTTATAGGTACACTTGATGATGAAGGTTTTGATACTATTGTAAATGAAGGTATCATGACATTTCAAAAGGATTTTTCAAAGTTATTCAGGTTGAAAATCAAATGAGATCTATTGTTTTGAAAGTTTTGCCCTTACTAAATCAATATATTGTTGCTACGGTCTCTCAGTCAGATAAATCTGAATTTTGGCATAAAAGACTTGGACATATTAGTGATAAGAATTTGCATATTCTTAAAAAAAGATCTTTTGGGTACTAAAATGATTGAAAGAATGTCATTTTGTGAACATTGCATATATGGTAAACAAAGAAATTGTCCTTTTCTACTGGCATTCATAAATCAAAATCTATTCTTGATTATTTACATGTTGATCTCTGGGAGGACAGCTACTATAAGTACTTATTTTGATTTTAAATACTTCTTACTCATTATTGATGATTTTTCAAAGAAAAGTTGGGTCATCCTTTTGAAAAATAAATCTGACACCTTCAAAAATTTTACAGAATGGAAAACTTTTATTGAAAATCAAGTAAACAAAAGTGTTAAAATACTTAGAATTGAAAATTGCCTTAAGTTTTGCAATAAAGATTGATAATTTCTATAAAAATAGTGGGATCCTTAGACATAGGACAGTCACCTATACTCCACAACAGAATGGACTTACAGAAATGATGAATAGGACTTTGTTAGAAATGGTAAGATGCATGTTGATAAGCTCGGGTCTTTCAAAACTGTTTTGGGGAGAAGCTGTTAAAATTATCTCATTTCTAATAAATAAGTGTCCTACTAAATCATTGAAATATGATATACATGATCATGTTTGGAGTGGTCATCAAATTGATTATTCTAAACTAAAATTTTTTGGTTGTGCAACATATGGACATCAACATAAAGGAAAACTTGAGCCCAGATATGTTAAAGGAATTTTCTTAGGATATGGTGAATGTGTTAGAGGTTATAGGATTTGGTTGAAGGGTGAGGAAGGTTATAAAGTTATAATTAATCGGAACGTTATCTTAAATGAGATGAACATGCCTGCATAAAAGAAAAAGAAATTGCTACTCTTGAAACTGATCAAAATAAAAAAATTTATGGAATCTGAACTTTTTCAGGGTGATCTAAATCCTGAAAATAATGATTATTTTGAGGCGGAGCCTCATCAGGAACAAATTAATGAACCTCAACATGAAACTGAACCTAAACTAATTTGAAAATCCTCTAGAAGATTATCATTATTAGCTAGGGATAGAGTAAGAAGGAAAATAAGATCACCATCAAGATATGATGAATTTTAATTCATTACTACCTTTAGTGTTCAGAATTATTTGGACAATGAACCAGGTTCTTATGAAGAGGCTATTGAAGGAAAAAAAATGCAAAGTTCTTGGCTTGCAACCATGAAAGATGAAATGCATTCATTGATTAAGAATAAAACTTGGGTCTTAGCTAATAAACCCAAAGGGAAAGGGTTATTGATTAGAAGTGGATCTATAAAATAATAGAAGGTGATTCAAAAGTGAAAATGTAAGGTTCAAGACTAGATTAGTTTCTAAGGGCTTTAACCAAAGATAGGGAATTGACTACAACGAATAATCAAATATACATCTATAAGAGTTTTATTTTCTCCTATTTCTCAATTTGATTTTGAATTAGGACAATTAGATATTAAAACTGTCTTCTTACTTGTAAATTTGAATGAAAAAATTTATATAACTCAACCAAAAGGTTTTAAACAAAAAGGAAAAGAAAATTGGGCGTGTCTTTCACAAAATTCACTTTATGAATTGAAACAAGCTCACATGCAATAGTACATCAGATTTTATACTTTCATAAAAGGACTTGATTTCAATAAAAGTGAATATGATCCATGTTTTTATTATAAAGGAAATGGAGATCCGGATTCTTATTATTTTTTGCTATATTTGATGATATGTTACTTGATAGATGTGATATAACTGAGATTAACCATATTAAGCAAAAGTTAAAACATGAATTTTAAATGAAAGATTTAGGCCAAGCAAAAAGGATTCTTGAAATGGAGATTAGAAGAAATAGAAGTGATTTTAATCTGTTTCTTATTCAACAGTCTTACATTTCAAAAATATTATATAGATTTTCTATGGATAAGGCTAAAAAAGTAACTTTACCTCTTGGCAGTCACTTTAAATTTTCTGTAGAATAATGTCCTAAAATTGAAATAGAAAGGAATATGATGGAGAAAGCTCCTTATGCAAATATTGTTGGCTATGATATGTATATAATGGTATGTACTAGACCTGATCTTCCTTTTGCTATAAGTGTTTTAAGTAGATATATGAGTAATCCTGATGAATGGGAAACCATTAAATAGTTGTTAAGATACTTAAAGGAAACTTCTAACTTAGGACTAATGTTTAATAGACGTAAAACTGGAGACTAAAAGGTTTTGTTGATTCAGATTTTACTACTAACTATGATAATAGAAAATCTACATCTGCATATGTTCTTACTTTAAATAATACCTGCATAAGTTGGAAATCTCAACTGCAAAAGATAGTATCTCTATTATCAACAGAGGCTGAATATATTGCAGTTACATATGATGTAAAGAAAGGTATATGGCTGAAAAACTTGTTGGATGAGATTGATTTTTCTAGTAATCATGCTATTATATATTCTGACAGTCAATCTACTATACATCTTAGTGGAAATCCTATTTTTCATGATAGGACAAAACACATAGATATTAAATTTCATATTATAAGAGATATTATAGAAAATGAGATTACGAAAATTGAAAAGGTTTCAACGAAGTGTAACCCTATAGATATGGAAACAAAAATATTTTCATTACATAAATTTAAGGATTGTTTAAATCTCCTAGATGTTATTAACTAATTGTTTTTGCAAGTATATAGAGTGAATGAAATCAAATGAGGAATTAACCCCTAATCTATAATAAAACCTAAAGATGTCAAGTACGGTGGAGATTGTTAAATATTGTGCTCAAAATTTTGGGTCCAATGACGTAACCTAATTGATGGCCCTATGATGTATCCATAATTAATGTTGTCCAGCCCATTTAATAGAATGTAACCTGACAGCCCGTTTCCATTTCTGTATTCTCGCTTTTTGCTGAAATGAGACATTCTTTGTTAATTTTAAACGGTTGTGATGATGCCAGCTAGAGATGGAGCCACTGTCGAATGCTTCTAATTTTTCCAATTATTTGGCTGACTCTTCATTTTGGGTAGATGTTTTGAGATATTGGTTTAGGGTTTTTCTCTCTTTCGCTCTTTGTTCTCTCTCTCTGAAAACTCTTGCTTTTCGTCTGTAATCTTTTGTTTCTAAATATTCTTGGTGAAGTCTAGTATAGATTTTGGTTGAGCAATAACATTCGGTTACTTGGTGTAATCGGAGTTGAGTGTTCTTGAGAGAAGAAATTGGGTCGAAGGCTAAATCCATTTGGATTTCTGTACTGCAAAACTTATATTGATATCCTTTTATGGTTTCTAGTGGATTAGAGCGATAACCACTTTGATAGAAGCGCAACGTCGTGATTAGCCCTTTTCTAGGGTGAACATCCTGGCCTAAGGATGAGAAATTACAAGCGTTCTTTTATTTTTGCTATGTGTTTGGTGTTACTTGTGACTGTTACAACAAAAGTCAATTGTAATTGACATATGATTTCATTCTACTTTTAACCATTTAACATTTGAATATTTACATTTTTACATTAATGCAATGTTTAACTCAAGATTGGAAAAAAATATTGCTACATAACCAAGCTCGTATATGAATCTAGAGATTGAAATCGTTATGGTAAATAAAATAAATTAATTGTTTACTGAGACAATAACTCAATATTATATTTTCCATAAAATGATATACTTACAATAAAGTAAATAATTATAATACTGAAAAATTGAATCAAATCATTAGATATCATCATGAAATAAGTAGAATAATATTGTTAAAGTCAATAATTATAATATTTAGACATGTTAAAAATTGGATCAAATAATTACATGTCACGATGAAATAAATAAAATAATCTTGTTTTTCGCCAACTGACATACACAGGTATCTTTTATGCATAAAGTTACGACTTGGTTTTCTATTTGATTTATTGTAATAATAATCACATTAAAATCGTCTACGATCTTATATTATACTTTTTGCATGTTTGGCTAAGCTTAAAATTTTTCAATTACAAACAACTAATTAGTTTTAAAATACATAATTTTTCTTGTTGGCTAAATTAGAACTCAAAAATAAGAATTTCTTATTTTGACAATAATTCATACTTCATCAAAAATAAATATTTTCTTAGTTAAGGTAAAAGTTATATGTTCAAATATGCTCGTGGCACATCTTCACTTACACCATTTAAGTTCGTACGTACATGTATCTGACACATGCTACAAATATTCGAATTTGGGGGTATAATGAACGTCCATCAAGTGACACTGACAATTATCCTCTCAAGAGGAATCGGGAAAATGCAGCTAGATGTTTCAATCTGCTGGCTGGAAATGGGCACTTATATACTTCTTTTTTTGCCACATAATCACTTATAAGTGGACAAATCTAGCAATCTGAAGAACTGTTGGTTACTTTTTTTTTTTTTTTTGATGTAGTTAGGCAGCTAACAAGTTGATTTGGAAGGTGGCAAGATTTTGGATGATACTTAAATCAACTTACTACCAGTAACAGCTTTGAGTTGATCAAATTTTAATTATATCAGCTAGTGTTAATGGTAGAATCTGCCAATCATTCATTGGACACTTGCCTTATTAGATTATGACAGGAACCTACAGATTTATTCTCTCTCCTCAATTTGATATAGCACTTTGTGCAAATATAGATACGATGTTTTCTTCGTGAAAGTCTCTCGTCATTTAATAAAAAAAAATTGGGAGAATTGCATCCAAGGTTTCAAACATTTCATTTAGTAGCAGACTTAACCCAAATCTTTCATTTATGTCACTGTAAATAACAAATCTTTAAAAAATTCGCATCTCAAGTCCCCGCAGTTTGACCCTAGAAATTAATGACATTTTAGACATAACACATTTTCCGTATTAAATAAAAAAATTAAAAAAAAATCCCACCCACCCCTCACCCCAAAACCAAAAAACGCCCCCTCCCAATGTCAATCACCACCGCAACCACTGGCATCGCCCGTGTGCATCTTCCCTCAAATCAAACCTCACTCTCACTCTTTCATCTTTCTCTCTCTTTGTATATATATTATGCATCTATGTATATGTGTAAAGAGAAGAAGAGAGAGAGGGTCGACAGATGGGATTAATCAATCACATAGAAATATCAAGAATTCAAGATCGATTCAAAAATATCTTTGAATTACCCCCACATACACACACATGGAACTCAAGAACACAATAAACAATATTAGAAACATTCATGACGTACGTTATCACGAGCATGATTTACATCAGTGTCAAAATCTACTGACACGATCATAACATGTAAACAATCGAGGGAATCACCTACAATGAAAGCATTTCTTACCACTCTGATGCGGTCTCTGCTTTTTCTTAAGGTCATTACAGTCTCTCTTGAAATGCCATAACTTACCACAATGAAAGCATTTCTTACCACTCTTATCTTTAAACTTGGACCTACCCTTCGATTTCCCTCTGCCCTTCTTACTTTGAAAATAGTTCTCTCTCGTATCAGTCCTCCCTCTAACAAATAAACTTCTTCTCTTGAACTACCCCTTGACTCTTTCTTAAGCTCTAGCTCCCTAACCCTCAAAACAGCAGTCACAATATCTTGGATCAATGTATCCCTAGCATATGTGATAGTATTCCTAACATCTCTATAGGATTCAGGCATAACATTTAAAAGTATAATCGCTAGATACTCATCATCAAATATTTTATCATTGTGGGCCAAACACTTGACGAGTCTATTAAAATCACCCAAATTGGATTCAAAATCATTTTCCGGGTTGAGCTTAAAATTGAAAAGTTTTTGAAGCACACGTATTTTGTTTGGAAGAGATTTTTCCAAAAATAGCTCGTCAAGTGCTTCCCACAACTCTTTGGCAGTCTTGTTGTTCAACTTGTCCTAACACATCATCAGATAAATGCAATATAATCAAACTATGTGCGATTTCATTCATCTTAGTAATTTCATCCGATTTAGCTTTTAATGCATCGGGATATTTTTTCGGGTCATCAAGAGCTTTAGAAACTTTTTGTTGGATTAAAATAGTTTTCATCTTTTGCTTCCAAATGGAATAATCTTCCTTACCATTGAATTGCGCCAATTCAACTCGAGAGACCATTGTAGAAAAATAATGTTTTTCGAAAAAGTTTTACTTACTCAATTTACCCACACACAAATGCAAGTTCAAACCAATATATGTATAAATTACTTTTTAAGATGACACAAGCGAGGATATCATAACAAGTAACACATAAATAATATCACAAAATTCAAATAACAATATGATAGCAAATAACACAATATCTCAATTGTAAACTCGAGAGGGTGTTAGAAAGCGCAAACCGAGCGAACCAATATGTTGGTTCGTATTTTAAGGAGAGACGAGAGTCTTTATCAATCTAGGGCCTTCAATAATTGCCCTAAGTTATCCAACGGTTACTGCAACTCCAGGAAACACCACCGAGCCACCAAAGGAAAAGCTTTCTCCACTTCACGTTTCTGCCCAAAGCTATATCTGCTTCTACAGTGCACCAAACTGAAATCCAACACCACCAGAAGATTAGAAATGACTCAAGGAACCAATTGTCTTTTGTCACCTCCGGCTGGTTCCCCCACACGTGCCCTCAAGCGCGGCTAGTCTCTCTGAGCCTGGTTCTCACGTGCCACCTTCCCCGTTGGCGTGTGTCTCACGCACAGCACCAATGGATTTTGCTTGTCGTCTGGAGTCTAGTGGTGGTCGTCGTTCTTCCACCAGGTGCGTGGTTTTTCCAGAAAATGGGTTCACAAGTTTTTGACCCAACCCGAACCCGTTCAACTTCCAATCCAATTTTCAGGATGTTTTAACACTTTATACCACTAGCCTAAACTCTGATACCAATTGTTGAGTTTATAATGTAGTGAACAAATGATTATTACAACTACAATGCGAAAATATAAACTCTCAAAGTGTAAAAACGAACCAAAAAGACTCAAAGCTTCTTCAACACTACTAATGGAGTGCCATATGACGTTGAGTTCTGATTTTGCCACATCGGATCATGCACCGTCGTCCACGGGAATGATAATTGATATACCGAGAAATAAATCCGTCGGAAGCTACCAAGAATTTCGCCGGAGATATGAACTTCCCTCACATGATTACCTCTCTATGTTTGCTCTCTCTTGTTATGTCAAGTCCAAAATGAAAATGGTGAAGGAGTCTTATAATTATAGAGCCAAATATTTATTTGAATTCAAATTCAAATATTGTACTATAAAAGAGACATGACTAGTATGTGTAATTGACCACAATACAAATCAACTAACAATTGAAAAAAGATAACTTTGAAGTTCGCAATGACCAAATATTTATTTCCACAAAATTTACAGTTGAATGTCAACAATGCTTCTTAATCATATTCAGTTTCACAACCTAAAAAAAAAAAAACACAATTTTTTGGCATTAATCAAGTCGTAAATTCATTGTGGCCTCCATAGGTATCGTCTATATTACACTCTTTCGCATAATGGAGGAAGAGGATTTTCAGCTTCATTTAGTTACTTTCTCTGCAGTTTTGAGCTATTGTAGCCA
>CAIGRL010311699.1:0-13354 GCA_903798325.1 Fraxinus xanthoxyloides
TTTACAAGAAGATAGTGGGAGTATTGTTGCATTCCTAATATTATATGTATAAGACATGAAACGATGTCTTTATATTTCAATTGTTTAAATTATTGTTGCCAAATAACTTCTTCGTGATAGATATGGAGAAACAAGTTGATCTATAGAGATAGATCTAAAAAATTAGTTTAACTCGTCCCAATCTATATAGATAAAGAAGATTTTATATGGAGAAAATGAACTGAGAGTTCATGGATACACTAATTCTAACTTCTAGTCAGATTTGAATGATAGCATATCTTAAGGATATTGGTTTACTTTTAAGCGGTGTGTTGAAAAGGTTCCAAATCGAAAATAACCATTGATTCAACAATGGAAGCCTTATACATCATTGGTTTAGAAAAAATAAAAGTTGTTGTCTAGATCAGGAAGTTCATTAATGAACTTGGAGTAGTTCCCAACATTGTAGATCACATGCCTCTGCATTGTGATAACAATGGAGCTATCGTGCAAACATATGAACTAAGGTCTCATCAATGATCCAAACAAGTATTAAGGCAATATTATCTTATTGGAAAGATAAATATAATGAAATAACGTAAAAAAAGAATGAATTCTCATAAGTTATTAAATTGCAGATCTACTAACAAAGAGTTGTCGTGGCATAAATATTATCGTCATGTAGACCCTTACGGTATAAGATACGTAAGTGATTGGATCTAGTACAAGTGGGAGTTTGTAAGTTTTAAGCCCTAGGTCCAATAAATTTTTTGACGTTGGATGTTGCTCTGTCAAGGGTCGTTAATACGACATCGTTCGAGTATGTCAAGAATCATAGGAAGGTTGTGAATGATCAATACAATATTCATCACTCTTCGTTAGTAAGAGATTATGATATAAATTTTATCCAGTTAGGTTGATAATGAAATCGTTAACTAAAGTGAACTCATAAGTCGAAAAGGAATTTTCGACTTACATTGACTTAACAGTGGGATAAAGGATATGATCGATAATTGAGATTGACACATATTCATATCTCGTGATTGATTGGATCATATTGGCGAAATGATTATAGTTTCACGCTAAATGGACAAGTTTGATTTTGTCACACCACGTGACATTTCCGTCACATGTACTATCCTGACTCATTGTTAGATGTCAATCTGGGACGACGAATGTGAATTGATGATAAATTAGAAGGGGGTATTTTAATTTATCAATTTTGATTAGATCAAAATAATAATTCACATCGTTAGATATCGTGATCGAGAATCTAGTGTGTCACACACAAATGAGAACTAAAAGAATGAGATTTACAAATTAAGTAATTCACAAGTGTTGGATAATTAATTAATTGGGTTGCTTATTAGTATGCTCGAATCATGGGCCAGATTTAATTAATTTGATTAATTAAATATTGGAGGAGATTAAGTTTAAGAGACGGGTTAAGCCCGTTTGGACTCCTATTAATAGACTGCTAGGGTTTGAAAACAGTATGGAGAAATTTATTATTCTTGTTAGCACGAGAAAAGAAAAACTTTAGTCGTCATTCTTGTTCTCTATGTGGATCATCATTGGAGGTTGGACATTTGAACAACTTGAATTAAAGATCATGATCATTCGAGTTCGAGAATCAGTAAAGGAGTTTGCAGAATCCATCAAAGGTATAATTTCTATCACAATTTATATCTAAACACAAAGCAGATCCTTGGTGGAAATCGAAAATGTTTTACTTTTCGCTGCGCATGATTAAGTGAATTCCCAACAGTTCCTACCTCAGGACAACAAGCACATACCTCAAATGTTCTATATACTCATCTAAATTCTTACTATATTCTAGAATTCCATCAAAGTAAACTACTACGAGTTTACTATGAATGCATGCAAGGCATGGTTCATTGAGGATTATCGAGAAATTATCGCCACCTACATCAGTTAAGGGTGTTCACAGTTTTCTTGGGCATGATGGGTTCTATCATGAAGCCTCTGTGCGACTTGCTAGCTAAGGATGTCACTTTTGACTTCTTTGCAGAGTGTTTATTGGATTTCAACACTTTGAAAGAAAAGTTAGCCTCTGCACCAGTGATCAATTTACCAAATTGGAGTTTGCCACTCAAATTAATGTGTGATGCGAGTTATTATGTCATGTGGGCCGTATTAGGATAGCGTAAGAACAAAATATTCCATGCGATCTACTTTGCTAGCAAAACCTTGAACGATGCACAAATCAACTATGCCACCATTGAGAATAAGCTTCTAATTGTGGTCTATGACTTTGATAAATCTTGATCGTACCTTGTTGGATCAAAGGTCATAGTCTACACCGATTACGTTACCTTAAAGTACCCGATGACAAAGAAAAATGCCAAACCGAGACTCATCTATTGGGTAGTACATCAGTTGGAGATTCGGGACAAGAAAGGAAGGATTTGAGCTTTGAGAGCAGAAGGAGTCAGTAGAGATGAATGAAATTTTTTCAGATTGGCAGATGTTTAGTGTGAAAGAGGTGCATTAATATAGGGCTGTTGAGATCACTTATGAAAGTAAGAGGACTTTTAAAGTTAATAGACAACAGTTGAAGCTATATTAGAGCGGTGGATTCTTGAAAGAAAAGTCTATCATTCATCTTACAACACCGAAGTGAATCAACCACAAGTCGAGCTCTAGACTATAAATCGAGTGCTGGAAGAGAGGTAACCCATCTTTTTTTCTCTAGCCCTTTCCACTCATTTTGATTAACAACTGCATTATATGTAGCGTGGGGGAGTGGCATTAATAATTTATGATCATATTCACGCATTCATGCACTTATGAATTGTTATCATCATTTAGTAAGTTTTCAAGAATTATTGTCTACACAAGCACTAATTTATGCCTAACATGTAAAAAT
This sequence comes from Fraxinus xanthoxyloides, assembly GCA_903798325.1. Lineage (NCBI taxonomy): Eukaryota > Viridiplantae > Streptophyta > Magnoliopsida > Lamiales > Oleaceae > Fraxinus > Fraxinus xanthoxyloides. The sequence goes on from CAIGRL010311699.1 coordinate 2,870, forward strand.
AATCATAAAAATCAGCAACATAATTCATTAGGAATATATAGTTAAAAAAGTTGCTGGTAAAATGGGCGGGTGCCCAGCTTTAGCAGCCAGGCACTCTTCAGACCAGTTAAGGGCCAGCATGCCCTTAATAATTAAACTGGGTGGCTTCCCAGTTTTACAGTGGATGGTTGCTCAGTGAACGAAAAAATACATATAAACTGAATTTGAAGGAGAACACGGTAGATGCCCATGAGATACTTACACGCCCCTTTCACTTGCTCCCCTTTTTCACTTTACCTTACACTCTTCTACTACAATAAGAGTATTCTCCACATTATCCTACTTATGTGTTTATCACCCATTATGCTTGCATTTTGTATTTCATATGTAGGTACAAATGCCACTGAAAAGAAAAGCCACAGTCCAATAGAAAGGGAAGTCTAAGGTTAGTGAAACATCAACCCGTCGTCAGAGAGCAAGCACAAATCTTGATGATGGGGATATACCAAGGTTCTTAAATGTTGAAAATCATGAAAATTTTGAATGGGATTGGAAGGATAAAAAGTTCTACCAAGATAGGTGAGATGTAATTGATGATTTTCAGGGAAGTTTATTAGAAAGGATTGTCCACTGCTGTAGTTGGGGCAAAGTTGTTGGAACTCCTCATACAACTTATCCTACCTTAGTAATGGAGTTCTTCACCAACTTCAATATTGAAACTGATACCCTAGAGTCATCACATATGAACTAAACATGGGTAAGAGGCAAGTTGGCTCAATTCAGCCCGACAGTGATCGACAGATATTACGAACTAAACCGCACTAATATAGAGTCACTACCTACTGAGCTCGATATGGCATTGGTTTCTCGATTCCTATATGGTAGAAGTGATTCATAGCCACTTTCATACAGATCGGTTCATGAATAATCACTTAGCCTCGGAGTTAAGACTCCTATATATACAACCCTCCGACTTTAGTTTAATGAAGAAAGGGCTCACATACTTTATCATCTAGCACAAGGGCATAAAATTGATTTCGGATCCTACCTTTTAACTGTCATACGAGAGTTGACTGCATCGATCGATCTACAACGCAGTATTATGTTTCCCTGCCTTATAAGTAGATTTGTTTGGTGATCGGGGTTCCACTTTTTTCAAATGAGGAAATTCCTCCCCCAAATACCACAATCAGCAGAAGGACAATAGAAAATTCTGAAGCTGCGCTAGAGGGATAGAGAGAGTATATAATCCCGAGCAAGTTCATCCCCAGTCACCGAATACTTTAGATTCCGACATAGACCTCCTGAGTGGACAACTCAAATGCAGGTAGCCCAAGTAGAGTTGGGTAGATCTATTGATAACATAACAAATATTTTGGAGGGGATGCAGCGGAGGCAAATCAACATTGAATGAGGACTAAGGGTTTCAGCAAAGTGACGATAACACACAGCATGATAAAAAAACCATCAATTATGCATATGATTGGTACACGAGCATATGCTACGTTTTGAGAGTCGACCGGAGACTATTGATTGAAATGTCAGCCAAACAGTAAGGACTATCGAGTCCTTTTGGACCACTAGATTATCAGGCCAGTCGAACCACGCATCTATCCAGGATAGCTTCTGATCCTTCATTCCTTTATTTTGTTTATATTTGTTTTTACAATAGGGATAAGAAAATCTTTTTGTTTGGTGTGGGAGTAAGTATTTGGGGAATTAGGATCTTTGTTTCTTACTTTTCAACTACTTATCGGATTTGTATAACTAATTTAATCTAAAAAACCAAAAATAGTGTCTAGTATAGCGTTGAACGACTTGCCACCTACGATGATATTTGTTTGAATTGAGTATAGCTTTATCTAGAATTGGACAACATCATATCTTATGCTTTTACTTGAGTACTTATCCATTTTAGACTTGTTTACTTGAGCAAATAGGCATCATTGACTTATCACTTATGTTGGAGTATGACTTGATTATGTGGATTTAATTGTTGATGTGTTGATCTAATTTGAATAAAATCTCTTAATCCTTTATATAGAAACCAAGCTGCTAAAAACCAGGTTGGGTTGGGAAGGTTAGTGCTTGTGTTTATAGAAGTTTATAGTTTGGAGTTCTTGGATCAGAACTTTGTTGAAGGAGTTTAGGCTAAGGAGTCTAAAACGGGCACCGACAAAAGTAAAAATCTGAATCTTATATCCAAAGAAAATGTGATGCATCTTACACTTATCTGACTTGGGATTCATCTGCCTAAATCTCGTTACATGAGTTATTAAGAAAGGCTAATGGAGAGAAGTTTTGCACATAAGATGTCAAAAAGAGCAAATACCAAAATATATATTCATAAAGAAAGAAAAGAAAAGGGACGTAGGTTATCAAAAGTGGGAGGTGCCCAGTAAAGACTTTGAGATTTGAACTCTAGAGACAGGTAGTGTGACTTCGTGAAATTCTTAACATCTCTCTTCTAAGTGTACAAGTATCTAATTATGATCACTTTGTTTGAAAAAAATACATTTTAACGATTATTAGAAACCTACATGTGCGAAAAAGACCTCGAGAATGGTAAAAAGAGCTTAATGAGTGATTTTACACTAGAGATGTGAGGAAAAACTGACCACACAAGGATTGAGATTATGATTAAATCAACAACATTTAATTGGTTTTCTAGTATGAGTGTGATCCAGTATTGGCTAATCACTCACACACACACACACATACACGCTAAGTCACGCATCGGATAAGTAACAATTTATCTTTGATGTTGTTTGGATCTTTCTAAAGTGTTGTTTAAATTCGAACCTGAGGCATATGGTATAAGTCGTTTAACGTTAAATTTTTTATTGGATATTTGTTTAGGTTAGTGATATGGTTTGTACATAAGTTTTGTTGTGTTTTGTTTTGTTCGAGGACGAACAAATATTTTAGTTTGGGGATATTTAAGTGCATTTTTGTGCACTTATTCAGGCCATATTACTAAGTTGTTGTGTCATTTTAGTATTGAATTTTACTTAATTTGGGTTAATTTTATCTTAATTCAGTTTTGGACTTGTTTCTAAGTAATTGGAAAAGAGAGAAGGATCAATTGGCCAATTGATGAAAGTTTGGGGATTAATATACATTTGAGTACAATTTGGATGCTAAAATCAAAGTAACTTAATGTGAAGGACCAAGGAGAAGAAAGAATGAAAACAATGGCCGAAAGCAAAGTTCTTGAAGTTTTTGTAACTAGGTAGTTGCCCAGTTATATAACCCGGCCCTAAACTTCAATTACATGGGTTGTTTGATATTCCCGGGCAGTCGCCCCCATTTCCTACTAGGCGCCTACCTGGGCTAAGTTGGGGAAAAAATTATGGTTTCCTTATATGATTCTAACTCTTATGGAAATAAATTTTGGGAAATCATAAAGATCGATTTTGGGAGGATAGGAGGCAAGAAACATGAAGATCAATTTTAAGACTCAAAGATTCAATCCAAACTTTATTTGGGTGATGTCGATTCTTCAATATTTTTTTTGTTTTCTCTCTCATAACATGTTAGGTTAGTTTTCTTTATGCTAGAAGAATGATGAACCATATAATATGAATTTTTAATATTTAGTTTTACATACTTGACATTGAAAACATGTTTTTGGATGTTGAATAATTTATATAATTTTCTTTTCTCCACAACTGTTGTGCACAGTATTTGAGTGAAGATAAAGATGGGGAAATTAGAGAGTTTTGTAATTGCAACCATAGAGGGTGTTTATAGATATAAACGATGAATGGAGTGCAAGTTGAGGAGGGCGGTGCGTCGTTGGAATTTCCACCACCTACAGATCCATTTGGTTGGAAAAATAAAATAACTTCAGGGATAGAGTAGAGCGAGAGATATATCATGCTAGGAAACGAAACAACAAGAGAGAGACAACGGAAGAATGTATGTTTTAAAAAATAATAATTATAACCTGATTTTTGAAATATTTTTTAAATTTTTTAGAAGTGAATTTATACTTGAAACATTGTATTTATGTATTTTTCCCATAATTTTAAGTGGAACTAACATAAATACCCTTAAAACAATGGTCTTTTCAAAATCATATCAAAAGTGTTTTGCAAGTAAAAAAATACTATGTAAAGTTTAGTGTCACTTTTTTGATGTATAATGTCATTTTCTCTATTTGAAAGATTAAATTATCTATGTTCCTACGGCATTAAATAGGGAAGCAATTTAATAAATGACATAAATTCAAAAAGTGATAGAAATTTATAAAACTATAAACACTCAAAAAAGTAGAAAATAATAATCAAAACTGTAGAATATAGATCCAGAGGTGAATGGTTTTTTTTTTAACAAGTTGTCACTTTGTATTTATGTTTCACTTTATTTTAGGTACTTGACACTTTAAAAGTTGGAAATGACAGAAGTTTTAAAAAGTGAAAAAAATGACAGAAATTCAAGAAACTCGCAAACACATAAAAATGACAGAATTCAAAACAATTGACAAACACTCAAAAAAGTGAGGAACATTAATCATTTATGTTTTTCTTCTATTAATTAAATATGAAACATAACTTCATTTTATTTGTCTAGCATATGAATTAATGTGCTGAAATTTAAAAGTGACATGCTTGATCACTTTTTTATATAAAAAAAATCTACTACTATTTTTTCTTTTTTGTATTCTCTTTGTAGATTCGGATAAAATTAATGTATTCATCTGTTATGGAGGTAAATGTCATTATTCTGAAGAAGTTAACTGTTAAAAGGTGTCAATCATTTCACTTTTGAGCACAATTACCACTATAAAAAATCTTAGTATTGCTGCTTGAATTTCTTGCAAGAAATAGTGCATTGTTGTTATGTGTATGCAATCCAATCAATAAAATTAACAGGTGTTTCCTATCTTTCTCATATATTATGCAACAAAGTTTCCTAGTTCAATGTATGTAAGTCACTATTTAGGATGACAAATTAGCTATTTTTTTTCTTTTAATTCATGTTTGTGTTATCTCTTTTGGCTTATTTAAGGGCTATAATTCGTCACTCTTTTGGTGAGGTTTTTGTTATCTTTACGAAGTATTCATGACAAAAATATCTTGAATTTAAAATTGATAAATGACGCATTGATAATAACAAGTCGAAAATGGATATAAGAAATGAACTTAATAATCATGATTTAAATTTCATAAAATTTTATGTTGATATTGAAAATTTTAAATTATTTAGACTCACATGTGGAATTGTACAATTAAAAGCAACAAGTCACTTTTAATTGTTTCTAGATAGTTAGATCGAACAAGTCAATTTATTCTAAGATTGAATACCAGATCAATAATTAAAGCACAAAAGAACATCAAAAATGATCGCGGAGAAACCCTAACTAGATAAAAACTTCAGGCACTTTGCTAATCTATTATCTACTATAAATCGAAACAAACTTACAATACGGTCCAGACTCGTCTACCCGTAGAACTTCTGACCTCATCCTGCAGACCCTTGATCCTACTAGATGTGTGCTGCTTCAAAACAAATCCCGACTCCTGATTTATACCTTAGCCCTCCTAGACTGTGTGATCCTCACGTCAGATCCCGACTCCTAGTACCTTACTTTAGATCTCCTGAATTTGTGTTTCTTCAACAACTCCTGATCCCTGGAATCGATATATCACCGGTGGATTAGGTGGTTTGGTGTTTAATCAAAAGATCTTGTGTGTTTTGACATGTGGTTTTATATGAAACAATATGGCTTGATCAACAAAATATGTTTTGGAATAATTTATGGATCAAGTAATATGTGGTAGTTGAATCTTGGAATTAATGAATGGTTTTTGATCTTTAAAAGAATGATCTCTATGAAATAAATATGATCCAACACACTTTTGAATTTTCATATGGTATGATATATATACGGAAAAGTGTTTGGGATGAAAAAAGATTGAAAAAACAAGTGTTTGGAACAAAATAGATTTTTGAACGTCAACCCGTCGCTCGAGCACCAAGTCAGTGATGGAGAGCAGCAGCTGAGTATTTGTCAGTATTTTTATCATAACTTCCTCTCCCGATATCCGATTGAGGTTATTCAAAATATGTTGCAAAACTAACTCAAAAGGATACAAGTATTCTAAAAATAGCATGTCAATATTTTTTTATGTGAAAAATGCATTACAAATTGCGATTGAGAATTTGGAAACAAAAGGTATCCTTGTCTATTGTGAGTCCAACATGGTTCTACCAATTAATGTGGAGCGTCATTAAATCCTATTAAATAGTGCAAGTAAATCAATTTGATTAAAATCCAAATCAAAATTGATTATTGCATGATATTACTGTTACGCTTTGCCACCGAAGCTCTTTTTGTCGAAGTCGTGTAGCATCTCACGTGGAGTATGACCTACCAAAGTCCAATAAATTCGATCCACTGAAGCCCATTCTTACCGAAGCGGTCTCATGAGAATGGCTCTGTCGAAGCCCCTCTGCTGAAGCTAAATCCGAGGCACAAATGAAGTTCCATACGAAAGTAGTGAAGCTCAACGAAGTCAAAATCGAAACTCAACCACGACGAGTGACGACCCACATTTGAGGATCCCAAATTTATGAAATCCAGCTGGAATGATTGATTTGATCCTTGTATGAGTAAAATGTCTCTGTCTTGTCACCAGTGTTATGGATGGCTACCTCATTTTTGGGAACCTTTAATGCAATACAGGCTATAGGGTCAAAATCGATACCTAAGATGAGATGCTCCGGTACAGGAGATGAGGTCTCATGTCACGAAAATATTTGTCTCGTGTTATCTAGCTTCTCCCATGTTCAAATCTGAAATATTATCGACTAGTAATTTATCTACACGTATTGGAATTAGTTCGTGTGGACACGAGTAGGCTCGGTATATTTTTCCACATCAACAATACAAAAAAAGGTTAATATATTGAAGCTGACAGTGAGAAACGCCGCTATAACCACCACGAACAAAAGCATGAAAAAAGTTTGCCAGAGAATAGCTGGGCATCTCCTTGAAAAAATGTTTGTTCTTCAAAATGAACAAGTGGAAACCCCAAAAGTCAGAAAAATATGATAATTTAGCCAAGGAAAAATGAGTCCAGATCATTATGTCCCTTATGGGAGGGTAAGAGGAAACTCGATTGAGGTTCCACAAGCGGCAGCCCAAGTAGGTAGGCGCCGACCCCATCACCATCATAGGTGCGATGGAATTAAGGTAGTTGTTCAACTCTCCCAGGAAATAGCAACAATAGCAGCGAACATGAGAAATATGGGTGCCAAAACATGGCTATTCAAGAACTCCCCATGTAGATGAAACGCTAGGGAGGTCTTCCAATTTTCCCTTTTGCACCTCAATGATACTTATCCACATTAGGATGAAGCTAGAAGGCCCAATCCCCTCGCATATTAGAGAAATTAGCCCCCTTAAAAGGAAGATAAGAGTTGATATCTGCTCAAACTATGCATTGGCCAACCTACCGAAACCCATATTGACATGAAGGCTAATTTCTCCCCAAATAAGAGCCAAAACACATGCTGCAAAGGTGTGTTAGTGCTTTTGATAGAATCACCCCCATGGAAACCATGTACAGGCCATCCCAGCTACCTATCGCACCTAGAAATATGCCACAACTACCATCTTCTGCGGCCCAGCAACCGAAAAAGATGCCAAAACATGCCCCTCGTGTTGCCCTGCCTAGAAATATGCTCTACAAGAGGGAAAAATGGTGAAAGATCAGGCAGGCCCATCTCATCCTCCTCCCATACATCATGTCGATGAAGAAGAAGACGCGAATGAACCCCAAAAATCTAGTGTCCTCGATGACGATGATGAAAATTTTCTTTTTTACAAGAACTAATAAATGCTCATGTCCCCGAGTTACTATGTACCGGCTAAAGATACCAAAGTTTGACGGATGAGGCAACCCGACTAAGCACTTGAAAACTAACCTAACATGTTATGAGAGAGAAAACAAAAAAAATATTGAAGAATCGACATCACCCAAATAAAGTTTGAATTGAATCTTTGAGTCTTAAAATCGATCTTCATGTTTCTTGCCTCCTATCCTCCCAAAATCCCTTAGAATGTGTTGTAATACGTGGTAACTAAGTGGCCATTATGTAAAACTTTATGTAGATGATTTGGTACATGTAGCACTTCCCTTATAAGAGTCCTATGTTCACTGTTTTGTGAGTTTTTGTCTTTATCTATCTACACTCAAAGATTATCCAGCTTTTAAGTATTGAAATATATATAAATTCCACTGTCTATATTTAAGTAAATACTCAATAGTTTCAATCGACACAACCAATTGATGTTGTATGATACAATAACTTTTTTCTATGTCGAACCCTTCTCATATGATCAAGTTTCTTGTACAAGCCAAGATTTATCCGCTGGCAATAATCCCAAGCAATCCCAATACTAGCAAAGATGGCTTCTCCTCCTTGTCTCAATGACATAATAATTAGAATGGATTTCTCTACTAGTACAGAAGCATACTGTTAGAATTTCGCTAGACGCTGATATGGCAGCATCTAGTCGGTCCGCCTTTTATTTATTCTTTGTCATTATTGAATAAAAAAACTGTCAAGTGTATTCTGACAAAATTCTGACAGCATTTTTCTATACACATAGCATGGTTGAATTAGAATATTGAGGAGAATAATTTGGGAGAAAATCTAGATAAAAGGAACGAAGAATGAAATCATTAAAACAGTAAAAAGACATTGCGTCAATTACTAATCAAATGGAATTAATAGAATTGTGAAAAGCATAACGACGAAAATTCTTATGGTCTTAACCAATTCTTTTCCGAGGTTTTATATAATAATAAATTGGTCCAATAAAATTATTCAGACCGATTCATGGACCGATTTTAATAACAATATTGCAGGACCCGCAATCCTGCAGCATCGCGTTAATTTGTAGTCATCAACAATGAGTGATATATATGAAAAATAAAATAGTTAAAACAAATTAGGGTTGACTCATTTATATTCTAAAAATGCATTTTGAAAGAATAGATTGATCGAAAATGTGTGGTTAAAAAAATAAGGAAATTTTTTTAATTTGCATGTAATATTATTTTATTGAAGAATATGTAGTTGAAAATAAGAGAGAAAAATGTATTTTAAAAATAATAGATAGTTCTATGAATCCAATTGCTCTATGCTATAGGGATGGCTTTGATCATACAAATAAATTTGCGCTTTTTTGAAAAAAATTAGGATTATAGTTACAATTAAATTTTTTTATTTAATTATATAGAAGAATATAATGTCATTTCACAATTTTCAATTGTGAAAATAGATAAAAATTATATAGTGAACAACTTGCATTTGTCTCTGTTCACCAGTGATCAATTATATGTGCTTACGTGTCGAAATTACAAAACATTGCTATCAATGCCATTCATTTGTGTCCCAAAAACTTTGTGCGCGCTCCTCACATGGTGTATATTTTACTATTTGATNGCTCCTCACATGGTGTATATTTTATTATTTGATTCTTGTCCTATTTAACTCAACCTGCCATTCAGGGAAAAAAAAGTAATAATTGAAGTTTCGCGATGCATTGAAAAATGGGACTAAGATTGATTCATCTATTGTGAGGCATCGGTGGGGGTTCCATGTACCCTAAGATTGATTCATCTTGTGTAGTACTTGTTCCTCAAAAGTTTGTGTATAATGATTATGTCCTTGTTTGGTTCGAATTAAAATTCATTTAAGATTTTAAGTTAAAATTAATAATTAATTTTAATCATACATTTCATCAATTTTTATCAAAATTTACTAAAAATATAATTTTAATCTCTTCCAAACATGGACGATATATAGGATTATTAGTGGTACAAAATCAGTATAGAAATCAAATAATAAGTGTAATTAAAAGTAAAATTAATAAATTTATTTAATTGAGCTTATCATTTAATCTGACTAATTGCACCTATATAAACTCATGTTTGATGGTCATTACCAGTGTATTTAAACCTGGACTGGCCGGTTGGATCCGAGTGACCTAATTAATTATCTGTGCAAATAACCCAATAAAAACAGCCTAAACTGTCTGATTTTTAGTGACCCGCATATCCAATTTTAAGTGAATTGGACGAGTTACTGATTGTCATATAAACCTAGAGAACCCAAAAAATTCCAGAGACTTCTGCTAACCCTTTACTGTGCTGCTGTCAATCTGCAGATCGTCCCAAGAATCCAAATCTTCAATTTCAAGTAAAATTAGATGGAGGAAGAACATGCACATCTGAACTTTAACTGTTATTTTGAGGAATTTCGGATTTACGCCATTGAAATATTATTATTATTATTACACTTTTCCTTTTGCAATTTTGATTTCATATTTCACTGCAATTCTCTCTCCTTGTTGTAAATTATATCTTTGTTTTTTTTCAAATTTAATTGTATGGGTGAATTCGGAATCAATTTTTTTGTTCCCTTAATATTTCTGTGAATTTGGAATTAATTTTTTGGGTAATTATCACAAAACGTCCCTACCTTTGA
>CAIGRL010311700.1:0-12268 GCA_903798325.1 Fraxinus xanthoxyloides
AATTTTACGAATATCGATGTTTAATATTTTTTTTAAATTCAGTTAATTCCGCAAACCATTTAAGAAATTCGCGATAAAAGAGAATGACGTAGCAATCCGGGTTCACGGAACTCGGGGCGTTACACAAATACTCTTGCCTCTAAGAGCACCGTGATCTATTTCACAATTTTTAGACCACTTTTTTCACTCAAACTTGTCTAGTGACAAGAATATTCTTATTCATCCGTATCATTAAATTCGTAATTTGACTTGATTAGTAAGAAAGTCAATCTGACCGACAAACTCGTGTTTCTTATTTCTATATAAGTTCTGGTTTCTCTTTTTGTTTAGAAAATGACGACACCTAGGCCTTATGTGTTCTAATTCACCACAGTGAAAACATGTAGGGATAAACATATGGCCAAAGTTATGAGATCGTTGATATCTATTCCAAGGTTAGCGGGTCCTACGCTATCTAGTAGGCTTTTGTCTACATATCCCTTATTCTTAGGTTCGGGATTAGGCACATGTTTAAGCTGGGCAGTACTAGGACAAATGTGGTCTTGAATGTACTAGCAACATTATGATCATTTTTGTTATATTCTAGACCTCCCTTATTACCCGTAGGCTTGTCATTTCTAGAATGTTATTTAGTTTTTTAAAACCACTAGAAAAAGTAAGAAGATGAGACTTGGAATACTCTAGATCACTCAGAAGATTTTTTAACTTGAATTTCTAAGGTTTCCTTTTCAACCGTTAGCTCATCAGCTCTCTTAGAGATCTTCTCAAGCTCACTAGTAAGATTTCTAACATAAGTATTCATTCATAGATTTCACTTCACTCAAATCGAGGTAGATTCATTAATGTGCACTACTAGCTTCTCATATCCAATTCAAGTTCCTTATTTTCGCACTCAATGCTTTGTTTTTAGTAAAAATCTTAAGACTCTCCACATACATTTTATCATAAGCTCTGGCTATCTTCATCCCTATTAGAATCTTCCTCAAGATCAAAATCCTCACGACTACTTACATTCTCGGCCTTCTCACTCTCCTTATCAGATTCATTCCTAATTCTCGTAGGAAAGGCTCTCCTCACGGGTGGATTTCTCACTTTATTTGTCCGAATTAGACTCATCCTCAGTGAGAGTAGTATTCATAGCCTTATTGGAATTTCTCCTACTGCTAGGGTACTCACTCCTAACATGACCAAAACTTCGACAGTTATGGCATCTCATAGATTTAGATTTTCTCCTAAATTCATTCGGGTCACCTTTGTATCTCTATTGAGGATTATTTTTTAGAATTTTTTAGCCAGGTAAGCTAACTTCTCGTCATCCAGTGAATCAGAATCAGAAGATTCGGTCCGAAATGTTTCTCACGAAATTCAAGGCCAAAGATTTATCTTCAACAGGTTTATCTAAGGTCAGCTCATACGTTTGGAGGGATCCAACTAACTCATCTACCTTAATAGAATCAATGTCCTTACTTTCTTCAATGACGGTGATTTTAGCCCTAAATCATTCAGGTAAGGATCTAAAGATTTTTCATACAATTTTAGACTCCGGGATTCTCTCACCTAGGTTGAAATTAGAATTCACTATGTCGTTTAGGCTCGCATAAAACTCATCAAACATTTCATTCTCTTTCATCTTAATCTCTTCAAACCTAGTTGTTAACATCTACAGCTTAGAATTTTTTACAGCTTGTGTTCCCTCATGTATGATTTGTAAGGCATCTCAAACTTCTTTAGCTACCTCACACATGGACACTCGACTAAATTGCTCCAGGGATAATACCATAAATAGAGCATGTAATGCTTTACTATTCCAATTATATTCATCCAAATTAGTTTTAGACCAATTAACGATGGCAGTGGAGGTTACTACGTTGTCTACAGTAGTACTAGGAGCACTCCAATCATTCACCACGCTCAGCTAAATTCGCTCATCCATAGATTTTAGGAAAGCTCTCATTCTAACCTTCCAATAAGCATAACTATTGTCATCAAAGTCTGGCAGGAAAGACAATGAACTACTCATCTAGACAAATTAAGGCCAGGAATCAAAATTAGTCTCTAATACCAATTGAAAATACGTAATTTTGCTAACTTAATTCGACCTTATGTGCGGAATTACGCTAATTAAAGTAACAAGTCACTTTTAATTAGTTTCTAGATGGTTAAGCATACAATCCAATTTCTCTAAATTGAATTATCGCAATTGTAAATTTGGAAAGCAATAAATAACACAAAGTTTGATGACGAAGAAACCTAACTGGGTAAAAACTTCAGGACCAAACTAGTTACCTGTACTATAGATAATGTGGGTTACAGTTCAATTCCAAACTAGTTCCACTAGTTGTTGTAAACCCTACGACTCCAAGATCTGCTGCTCATTCCAGCCTTGCAATCTGTTATCGTAGATACTGTCCAGCCAATCCCACTAGACCTCCCAATCTACCTCTTGTAGCTTCCAAGTTCTGCTGTACTTACAGACTCACAATCTTCTACCAAAATATGTCGTCTCAGTCTCACGATCTTTTGCACACGTCTCTTCCAAGTGGATACCCATGAATCACCTATTCTTGTTCTTCTTCCTGCGCTTGAGTCCCTTCCTTAAAGTGTTAAAGAAGTCATGTGTTTTGGATTAATGAACCTTGATGTTTTCTCAAAAGGTTGTTGGATCACAAGAATGATGTGNCCTACAACTCCAAGATCTGCTGCTCATTCCAGCCTTGCAATCTGTTATCGTAGATACTGTCCAGCCAATCCCACTAGACCTCCCAATCTACCTCTTGTAGCTTCCAAGTTCTGCTGTACTTACAGACTCACAATCTTCTACCAAAATATGTCGTCTCAGTCTCACGATCTTTTGCACACGTCTCTTCCAAGTGGATACCCATGAATCACCTATTCTTGTTCTTCTTCCTGCGCTTGAGTCCCTTCCTTAAAGTGTTAAAGAAGTCATGTGTTTTGGATTAATGAACCTTGATGTTTTCTCAAAAGGTTGTTGGATCACAAGAATGATGTGGAGGAATCAATAAGAACAGTTTTGGAGTTTGAAATATAAAAAAATATGGGAGATCTTAACATTTGACCATATAGACTTAGACAATTATGGTATAATTGAATTTTGGAAAATATTTGGAGGAAATTCAGCAAACAACAGTTGCACAACAGCAAGAAAGATAAATATATTTGGCCTAGAAAATGTCGAGTAAAATTTATTAAATTTTAATAACGATTATAACATTCATATATGTACAACATATAAAAAACTGGTGTCTTGACAATGATGTTTGAAGAATGAAAACATTTTTCAACTACGCTGGACAATATTTTCGAAACTGACCCGACACAGTCTATTAAAATGGACAAAACTTTTTCTCTAGGTACAAATTGAAGGTAATTTCAAAAACCATTATCAGAAGACTCATAAACCTTTCAAACCCCATTGATTTAACTCTAAAAATGTATCGTAGCCCGATTTATACCATTTTTAAGTAGGAGGACAGAGACTGGAATTTCAATTCAGCAACAACTGAGTTTTGTGCATAGTCTATCCAACATTTCTAAATTACAGTTGACGTGAAATGTATATAAGAACTAGATGAAATAGACATTTAAATGCCAAAAACACCCTTCCTATGCTTGGAATTTGAGTACCCTTTTGTGTCCAATTTGTAACAAAATGCAAGGTGATCGTAAGGTCATTCAGATAAATTTTCAAATTCCAATGTGTTGGATAAATAGTGAGTAAAGTTTGTGTGTTTGGAATTTTGGCTTGAGAGATAAACTTGCTACATATTTTTCAAAGAGATCATATCTTTAATTTAATGATAATGGACGGTTTGTTGCAGTTGGTCATATAGGAGTTAAAATGATAATTGGAGGGTGGGGAGTGCACTTAGTGGGTAGTATAACTAAATAGGATGTTTATATAGGAGAAAAGAATCACATTTGAGGATTTTAAATTGCTGAAAATTGGAGCCAAACATTGGACAAAAATAGTATGTTTTAAGGGTTGTTTGGTATACACAATAAATGTATCAAATCATGATTTTCAAATGTTGGATACAAATAGATTTACATTTGAATAATAACATGCATTTTAAATAAACTTGTGACTTCTATATTAAAAAGGGATGGTTTTAGGCAGTTGGCAAAAGTGGACGTTAAAATGATAAGTTAAGTGGTATGATCATGGTACAAGTTAGTGGGTGGTAAAATTAAATGGAGTGCCTTTAGCGGAGGAACAAATCAGATTAGGAGGTGAGAACATAAAATTCAAAATACGTGGCTATAAAAGGAAGGCTTTTGAAGGAAAAAAAATTCATGTTTAAGGGCTATTTAACATATACAATAAAGTGATCAAATTTTAAATTTTTAAGAACTTAACATAAATAGCAATTAATATAAAATATGTAACCAAAAATAATGTAACCAAATCAAAATAAAATTTTATCGTTTAAAAGAGTCTTCGACAGCTTACAAAATTTTAAGACACGTGCATTCAACTTTACTATGGTGACCAAAAATAATTAATTTGGAGAAAGTACTAGAGGTGGATGAATTTGACTATCAATTTATTTCCTTCAATTTAGTTGAGGGAAATAAGAATAATATTATAAGAACTACTCCATATGTTCTTCAAATAGAAATCGATCCTAAAACTCATCAAGAAACAATGTCATCTACAGATATTACCTTTTGGAAGGATGTTGTAAATGATGAAATAGATTCAATAATATCAAACAACACTTGAAAATTAGAATATTTACCACCTGGATCAAAACCCATAGATTGCAAATGGGTATTTAGGAGAAAGTATAATGTGGACGGTAATCTTAATATCTTTAAAGCTAGGTTAGCGGCCAAAAGAAAGTGATAAAAAGAAGAAATAGATTACTTGGACACTTATGCATCAGTCTATGATTTGCATATACATCAAATGAATGTTAAAACGACATTCTTAAACGGGGATCTCGATAAGGAAGTCTATATGGAACAATCAGAAGGATTTGTTCTAGCCAAAAATGAGGATAAAGTATGCAAACTAATAAAATTATTATATGGGTTAAAAAAAGCACCAAAGAAATGACACGAATAGTATTGATAAATGTTTATATTCAAAATTTTGTGATAATCACGTTTTGCTCATTTGTTTATACGTGGATGACATGTTGACTGTGAGCAATCAAATGCGAGGCATAAAAGAAATAAAGAAGTTTCTATCTTCTACATTCAAAATGAAAGATTTTGGTCAAGTTGATACCATACTAGGTATCAAAGTCACAAAGACTAGTAGGGTTATATGTTAAGCCAATCGCATTACGTCGACAATGTGATTAATAAGTTCAAACAGTTGAACATTAAAGAGGCTAACACTTCATTTGATCCAAATTCGAAACTTTTAAAGAATGATGGAAGAGCTATAGCCCAACTTGAGTATGCAAGTGTAATCGAGAGTCTAATGTATGTTGTGCGATGTACAAGACCACATAGCATTTGCAATTAGTAAATTTAGTCGGTTTACTAACATCCAACTAAAGAGCATTGGAAGGCTATCGGGCGATTCTTGGTTATTTGAAGAAAACCAAGGATCTAGTCTCTAAAATTCTAAGTTTCCGACAATTCTAGGAAGATTTATTGACGCTAGTTGGATATCTAAAGTTGGTGATAATAAATCAACCTCAGGTCGGATATTTATCGTTGGATGATGTGCTGTCTCTTGGAAATCCAAGAAACAAACGTGTATTACTCACTCAACTATGAAATTCGAACTTGTCGCATTAGTCAAAACTGGAAAAGAAGTTGAATGGCTTAGGATATAATTAATGATTTTCCAATGGGAGAAATGAATAATTCTTCCATATCTATCTTGTGTGATAGTGAAGCCACTTTAGTTAGAGGATATAATGAAGTGTATAATGGTAAATCTAGAGAAACGAGTCTAAGACATAATTATGTGAGAAACTTAATCAAACACCCCCAAACTTAAATATTTGTTTGTCCTCAAACAAGATCATAACCTAACTTAACAAACACAAAAACATGCAAAAGGTTTTGATTAGACAACCTGCCATTTTGTCTCATGATTGAAATTATTGTATTAAATGGATAAACAGCTTCAATGTCGCACTACCAAAATCAATTTTTACTTTTTCAATGCAAAGTGTGTGTGTGAAGAATTAAGTATAGCATTATGAATTCATAAGTTGTTTCAATTCCCAACCCTCAATGATCAAATATGTTCTTTCATTACTCGTAAAATTCACACACCCCCAAACTTATTCTTTTCGCTCTTTCCAGTGTGTGAATTAAGGTTGCGTTTTTTTTCACTATCCTCACCTCTCTAATTTAGGTAAGTCTCACAAATTTCAATACAACATGACAATAAACAAGGATTCTCCATTTAGTTTGATTGCTTCAATCTCTAGGACTTAATTAGGCTAAAATCTCTTATCAAAAGTCAAATTTTCTTAAATATATGTTTGGGATTTAACTAATGCATTTGATACGTCTTTTGTTTCATGCACATGTTTTTTCTAATTTTTTAACAATTTTTTTTATTTGAAGCATTCTATCCATTAAGCTTTCTAAATGACCAATGTAACAAGTTTTTGATTGATGACTCTCAAGTCAGATAATTATAGGGCACTAGATTTTAAAGACCATTGCATGCTTAATTGATTAAGTCATAAAGGCTACAAAGAGAATTTTTCTAATAAAATATTTTTTTATGTATTGATTAGTGCAATGTCCCTTAATTAACACCGATGCAAGTAAAACGGCCTCTAACTTAGATTTTCATCCAATTGCATCATATTGACCTTAGACAATTCACACAAGATTTTTAATTTCGCCCATGAAATTCCTATTCATCTCAACATTTTCCTACAACCGTGAAATCCCCCTAAATTATTCTAAATTTGGTCCAAGAATTTAAAATTTAGTGGTTTTAGGTTTAACATCTATGGTCCACTATTCCAACCTATTCAATTATGAAATCAACTCATTCCTATACAATGCTCAACTTAATTTATGTGCTCAATATATATCGAATTTCACATGAAAAAGAAAAAATTAATCTAAGCATGCAACTTATTCACCATCCATCGATCAATTCATGATTCAAATTATTCATCATGCCGGCAGGCCAACTAACTCATACAAGCATACAAAAAGAATTTTTTTTACTAAAACAATAAAAGCATACAAAAACACATAAAAAATTAAAACTCTTATTTTCCACTCCCAAACTTAAACTAAACATTGTCCTCAATGTCTTTAATCTTAAACCTGCATATAAAGGGGTGGGGAAGAAAGTGAAGAAAAGAATCTCCTGATAAGGCGTGTAATTCAATGGCTAGCTTTCCTATTACTCCATTTGGCTCCTTAATAAATATTGATTTAAATGTTTTACGATGTCGTGTTCCTAAAAAATCAAATAAAGCATTAAGATCAATAATTGGAAAAGTGTTACTTAACTCTAACATTTAATAAACTAATGAATTTATTGAAGATAAAAGGGGAAACAGTGTATGGGTGATGAGTCATAAATAACTTAAAATAAACTAAACTATCCTAAAACTCAAAAACAGAATAAATAAAAAGGAAAAAAAAAAACTTGAGTTGCCTCCCAATACGCGCTTTTTTTTTATAGTCTTTAGCTCAAATTTGACAATTGAATCACGGGCACCTAAAGAAAGCTTTGGATGCCTTGCCCATTTTGCTTTGTTTGGCTTTGATTCACTTTTCATTTAGTAACCAAACTTCTACCTTGCCATTTTCGATGTAATATGACAGTTCTATTTCATCCAATTCAATTTCAACTATATAGACTCACACTCCTACATTGAGTTTAATCACAAAATTAATTTTTGGACAATCAATAAAGTCGGAAAAATGTGAGTTGATTTCATTCTCATTGATTGCCACATCCTCATTTGATTCCGTTGTGATCAACACATCATTTTCTTTAATCCCTTCTTCCATAGTTGATATATTTTCGGGTTGAATGATCGGTCTACAATCTAGATCCACATGCAATGAGAAGTCGGTCCCGTTGATTCCTTCAATAAGATTGTACTCCCATTGTTGAAGTCATTCTTAGTACATGAAATCTCCCATAAGCATATCGTTTTCATCCAACTTGGCAAATTCTTTAAAGTACTTTCTCGTTCAATAGGGGAGGACCATCTCCCACAAGTTTGATGTCCTCATCCCAATCGTCAGGTACAAAATCTTCTACGAACATGTACTCTTCATCAGATTTTTCAATTGCTTGCTTTCTACGCATCAAATATTTTCGAAATCTCAAAAGTTTCGGTATGTAAACTAGAGAACAAGTATTTCCCAGAACAATACACCGCATAGCAATTTTCACAATTTGGATATCCTCCAAGCATATCTTGACAATCTATGTAGAGATTTATCAGACAATAATTTTGTTAATTTACTAATGTCAGAATCATGTATAAATATCTAAAAAGTACAAAGAGAGAATACCAACACAAGATAGAATAAAACTATAGGGGGTTAGTTAAACGATGTAAAAAGGAAAACGGAGAAAATTAAATAAAAAATAAAATAAAATAACAGTTAAAAATGAGATAAATTAAGACTAAAAGTAAATAGTCCCCGATAACGGCGCTAAAAATTTGTTGCATTTTTTATATCACAAGTGTACGGTATCGTAACAATTAATATAGTGGATCTTTGAGTCTGAATTATCGTTCACACGAGTACTATATTTCGACTTAGTTTACTTATATTAACTCCTATTTGATAAAAAATAAAAATAAAGAGTAGTATTAGTTGTGAATATTTTTCTCTGTGAAATAACTACTTTTAACTAATGGAAAGTATGAGAAGATTTCAAACAATGGTCAATAAAAGATTCGCATATGTAATGAATATTAGGGCAAAGCAAGTTCATCTAATGATCACCTTAATTCGTAAGTCAAGATTCAAACCTAATGTAGTGTTCGGTCGAATACTTATATTGTATTCAACTTACCCCTCTCGAATTCTCATTGAGTCTATTTAATTAATTTAATTCCATATCTCTATGTGAATTTCCATTAGTTAAATGAATTATAGTTCTAAGAATTTCCATAACGACCGCAGTAATTAGTATATGTATCTCTACATATTATACTACTTTAACGAATTTTATTATACGTTCTAAGCCTCAAACTTACCTTTTCGATTCGTAAGAAACTCAAGTAATCATCAGATTATTGGTCAGATAATTCAAACTATTAATTTCATAACAAAACCAACACATAAAAGAATAAACCGCGGAAATCTTTGAATAAAAGAATCAAGTGTCACAAAAGACTACATTGTTTGACCTAATTTAAATTTTAGTTAAGCGTAATATAAAAATACAAAAAAATAATTATCTTGAGTACATCACCGGATTAATTGAATAAAAATATGGAAAAGAATCAACCATTGCACCAAGGTCTTCTTCCGCTTCCAATCTTTACTTTAAATTGAATCTGTGATGCATTTCTCTTCAATCTCTCATTGTATCTCTTTTTTTTTAATGTGTGAAACCCCTAATTCGTATTTTTTTGATCTATTTATAGTTCCCTATACATCATTGGTCAAATTGGAGTCTTTTTCTGGGCTTCTCGGAGCCCATTCAATCAAAAATCTTCTTGTGCGCTAGGAAGTAGCACCTAGGCCCCGCGATATTTGTCCAGGAAGCGCCCTTGCTGAAAATAATCAGTCCTACAGCGCTAGGCGTTAGGATTTTGGCGCTTGAGCGCTGAGTCGATGTTTCAAATTTTGCATCTACTTCAATATTTTTGTCGTAACTGTTTCTATCGATATCCGGTTAAGGAGATTCAAAATTATTTGAAAAGATAACTCAAAGAGCTATAACTTTGATAGAAATAGCTCTTTTTCAATTCGAATGTTTACTGGACAAAAAATGGGTATCAATCTCCAACTAAAAATTTGGACATCCTTGTGCGGTTGAAAATTAATTTGTTTTCACTCCTTTTGATCTTTAGTTGTATACATTTGACCCTTAACATTCTCTAATCTTCATTGTGAGGTTCGACATAACTTTTGAGTATTTGCACTTTCGCCCCCCAAACTTTGGATCTTGCCATATTTTCTTTCTTTCTTTCAATTTCAGTTCCATTCATTGAGTTTTACCTTATAACACATTATATAATAAATTAGGCTATAATTCCATTAAAAGAATTATGAAATATCAATTATTTGGAACCCCCGANCATCCTTGTGCGGTTGAAAATTAATTTGTTTTCACTCCTTTTGATCTTTAGTTGTATACATTTGACCCTTAACATTCTCTAATCTTCATTGTGAGGTTCGACATAACTTTTGAGTATTTGCACTTTCGCCCCCCAAACTTTGGATCTTGCCATATTTTCTTTCTTTCTTTCAATTTCAGTTCCATTCATTGAGTTTTACCTTATAACACATTATATAATAAATTAGGCTATAATTCCATTAAAAGAATTATGAAATATCAATTATTTGGAACCCCCGAATAAGTGTATAAAATATATTTATCACATTTACTGCTAAAATTCTCACATATAAGTATAAAAGAATAAATCAAGAAAACATTGAACAATCTTCTCCAAGAATAACAAAAATATTATCTTCTAATAACCAGTCTCATATATCGTCATATAAAGGAGAAGCTTCATTTTCTATACATACACAAAAACAAAGAATAAGATTAAACTGAATCAATTATCCCACAAATCAAGCTGAGCAACATCAGAAAAAATCTCGTTCACCTTGCGAACAAGCACTGTAAAAGTAAATCCTATATTTCGCAATTATTCGTTTAGCAAAATATTCTATTGACATTTTTTTTTTCAATTCCATAAGATTAAAAAAATTGAAATGTATCATAAAAATGAATTCCTCCACTTCAAAATTCGTAATTTATTTTCCCCCCAATTATTTTAGCTTTGTATTGAACCATATAGTACGATTCAAATTTTACCACTTAACTAAAACTATTTAACTACAAAGAACAATTAAGGAAGTTGAAACGGGCAAATTATAACATGGAAATTAGGAGGAAACAATGTATATAAATACCAAAAGCAAAGATTAGCCAAAAGTTTTGCCACTACAACAGTATTGTAAGCCAACTAAAAATATATAATTCTATACACACAATGGAAAGACAAGTTCCAATTGAAAGCACAAAAGATTCGAAGATAAAATGATCAGGAATTCATACATAAAGAAATTGTTGGAAAATAGAAAGAACCCTAAACTAAATTAGGAAATAACTCTAAAGTGAAGCAAATATCATATGAAATCGACATACCTGATGTCACCAGTGTTCTATTTCTCTAAGATTTTGGTTCTTCGATAAACGATTAGTTGAAACATAACCCACTACAGCCGTTGATACCACTACCAGAAAAAAACTCTACAAACAAAAAAGGGAAATAAACAATCACTTTAAAAAACACAAGATTTGAATATAACTCATCACAAATCGACAAATAAGAAAATATTTTCCAAAAAATAAAGAACCCTAAATTGAAGCAAGAGATAACTTGAAAATCAAAGAATGTGAAGTCGAGATACCTCGGGACGTTGGTGCCCTATGTTTGTGGAAATTTTTACGTGCTTCGAAAGACTTCCAGAAAAGTTCGAACACAAAAGAGAAGATAATTAGCAATTAATGGTAAATCGAAAGAAACTTGAACAAATAAAAAGAAATTGATGAAGCTCCTGATTGCGCATACGCTAAATCAGCATAAGAAAAGCAAAGAGCAAAGGAGAGAGTTCATTGTAGCTAGGGTTTGTGTTCGAAGAAGCAGGAATAAAATTAAGCTTAGAATTGGCTACCAATAGTAAGGTGGTGTTTGATGCATATTATTAAGAGAAGAATATATTTTAAATAATGATGCGATGGAAAATATTATTTTAATAAAAAAACTTGTGCTTTGAAAATGAGTTTTGAAAGAATGAGTTTTGAAAAAATGTAAATCGAATAGGGGCTAAATGGTTGCTTTTGTTCTTTCTTTTTCCTTTTATTTAAGAGGAAAGCAATGACATAAGAAATGTCAACAATTGTGGGTACGAAAAAGTTCATTCATGAATGAATAGTGGGGGGTGGATATGGATAAGATGTGAATAAAAAAGTTTCATAAATGAACTGGTGGATTGCCTCTTTTAAAATTGTAGGGACATGGACGTAAAGTTCAATGTGTTAAAATGGCCTTATTGACATCCTAGCACAGAAAGAGTTATTTTCTTTTTTTTTTCTTTT
>CAIGRL010311716.1:0-10002 GCA_903798325.1 Fraxinus xanthoxyloides
CGAACCACTGACCTCCCATACAAATTCCACACTTTTCACCAGTTGGGCACTTTATCTGAATTAGTTATTTCTTTCACATATTATATTTATAGTATAAATATCCAACAACTTATCCATTCTCGGTCTCCTCTGTTCCAATCGCCGGTGCTATTTGAATTTAAATTTGTTTACATTTGATTAAAATAGGCATAAAGAAAAAGAAATGAAAATTTTGAGTTAGTTATTGTCATAAATTTGACTAATAGATAACTAATCTCATATCTCTAATGAATTGTGTTATATTACTATAATCAAGGGATTTTGAAATCCCTAAACTTAACATTCCCAGAAACCTACTTAAGTTCGAAATTGAATTAGTTGGAATCTAGATTAATTGAATCAAGAAATAGAATAGCAATATCTAGATTAAAAAGCTTGCTCTTGGTTCTTGGTTCTTGATGATGGCATAAAATAAAGGTGCCTCAATATTGAATACTTCATCATGTTCTGATTCATGTAGTGGATGAAAACAGCCCTTTTGAATATAATCTGATGATGATGGGGGTTAAAGGAGGAGTAAAATATGGGGGTGAAGCATTATAAGTGATCAACAAATACTTATTTGATTTTTCCTCCTAAATGTCTAGCTCACGATCAGATATATGGGAGGGTAGATATGAGATATGTAGATAACACATTTACGCTGGAATATCGATATCCTTGTTGTTTAACGTATCAAAAGATATATCTATGTAAAAGGGCTGATTATTTTCAATCTTATTGGAGGAATATGTTTATGTGCATTTCTCTCTTTTTCTATAGACAAAATGCCAAAAAGCCCACTCTTTCTGTACAAAGATAGGCTATTTATACTACTTTAACAAACATAATGATCGTTGGCTCTAAACCACGTGGTTAGATCTCTCAAGCTCAAACCTCACATCACTATCCACTCAGTACAATTAATATTTGATGGAGGGTCAGCCGACCTACACAACGTAGCCTGACATACAAACAGAGTTTCACTTTACTAGATCCTTAGATTATGGCAGACAGGGTCGAATGTCTATGTTAGGCATCGGCATAAGCTTCGAGGGCCTCAGTACTTCGTACAGTTGAAGTCCGTATGTACATTGATACGCTTTTAACCAGGTATCTGATACTAGTATTGAGGGGACATCGGCCAAACAGAGCCTTAAATTTGTGAAGGAGCTTGGGGTACCCACTGCTTTAGTTGATTTCGATCCTGTAACCTCCTTTGACAAACCTCCTAATCGTCTCCTAACAGCTTGGCTAACTGAATTACGTGGTTGTCCACGTGGACACATTGCTTACGTAGCAATTCATGTGGAGTGCTATTTTAGGGGCTCTAATTTTGGAGGGTAACAATAGTCCCCCAAGTCGATGCATGATTTATGCATGTAATACATGGACTTTTTTGGCGTCAAGTGATCTTTTGATGGCGTCAACTGGGGTTCATGACTGAACTGGGAGTATTTTCATGGACAAGATAACCTCGGATTGACATCTACTGGAAACTTGTTATTATTATTTTGCATCGTCATTTCTTGTACACAATACGAGGGCTCTTTAAGAACTGTGTCTCAAAGATTTGATGTTATTGGTTATTTCCAAGGGAAGGCAATCATGACAGTGTGATTCTCAATACGCGCTACTGCCGCGCACTTAATGTGCAATCATAGCTGCCTCTTCTCCTTCCCATCTGTATTTCAGATGCGATAGGTCGCGTGAATGTAACGTCTCCATCTGAACCCTTGAATTCGAAACATCTAGGGCTATGGGCGGCTCCGATCTCAGTTTTCAGATAGACGGCTAGATGGCTTAAATTTTGATCCAACGGTTGGGTTTGAATATTTACGTCTATAAAAGGAAATCATCTCCAAGAGGAGTTCTTTTCTTTTTACCTTTACACGAATTCGTACCTACAAGCTTTCATTTCTCGTGCGCCTTTATTTGTTCTTCGGTGTTCTTTCCAGGCTTTCTAGAATTTTTTTTTTTGAAGCAAGTTCTTTTCATCGCGTTTGTCACTTCTCCTTTTTTCAGAAATCCTGTAAGTGCTGTGAGATTTTACATTTCCTCCTTAATGACTTCTTCTTCTTCTTCTTCTGAGGGTAGTGCGGGGGTACATCGGCTAGCGGGTGAGATGGGGATTGAGATTGTATCTACTGCTGACCTTGTTAGGGCAGTTGAGATCGGCAGTAGCGCTACTACTTCCGGGGGAGGGTCTGGAAATGGGGGTGATGACTTAACCTGGGGCCAGTAAAGGTTCCTTCGAATGCGAACCCAACTAAACTGGTCGAACTTAGGGAGAAATATAGGATTCCTTACAATATAGAACTCCTATCCCCTTCCTCAGATGAGCAACACTACCGTCCAAGGCGGGGATGCATTGCCTTAAGTGAATATTTATTCAAATCTGGACTTCGTCTCCCCATCCACCCTTTTTTTCGAGCCGTCCTTAGGTTGTACGGACTAGCTCCTACCCAACTCTCCCCCAATGCCTGGGCTTAATTAGCTGGGTCTTACATTCTCTGGAAGCAGACTTCCTTGGGTGAGGATATGCCCTTTTATGTTTTCTAGACCCTCTTCCAGCATAGGGCATTAGGTAAAGGGGATTCCAGGGGGTGGTATTCCATGTGCCCATGGGGGGCACATGCCCCTTTAGTGACGGGCCTTTCCTCATCCATCAAAGGGTAGAAAGAGACATGGTTTTGGATTCGGGGGAAGGGTTCTGGGTTCGGGGGAAGTGGTAGGAGTGTGAGGGTGACACTGTCCCCTTCGTCAAAGTTCTAACCTCCTACTCCGAACCCAGAGAGTTCCATTTTATAACTTCTTTCTGCATTGGTTGCGTGATTCTTCTTTCTAACACCGCATTTGTCATTTTTTCAGGAATCGTTGAATGTTTCGAGCTTGATAGAAGTCACTAGGAGGTTTTATCAGAGATATATCATTTGCCTCCTTCAGTTCGGCACTTCGATAATTTAATCGTTCCTTAGCGAATTTACGAAAATTTGAACTTGATGGCCTCCAAAGGTAGGAAGCTTTTGTCGATATCCTTTATATATGCCTGCATGTTGTTTTACGAGTTTTGACTTTGATGCTTGTCTTTTGCAGAGAACTTCAACAAGGGAAAGCTCCTTGCCCCTAACATGGCAACCATATTGGTCGCCACTTCAACCTCTGGCAGGATAGGGGTGAAGGGCTCGTCTCCTGGGGACGGCACATAAAAAGAAGATAGAGAGGGTCAGCAGGGAAGCTGCACCCCAGGCCGAGAGCGGGCCTCCTCCAGTAGACAAAGGAAAAAAGGCTATAGCGGAGGTGCCCAAAAAAAAGGTCAGGATATCCACCACCGGGGTGGGCAGTTCCTCTAACATTCCTCCGACCCACTTTGGGGTTCCTACTCGGGAGAAACTCCTAGCAGCTTCCATAGCCGCTGCCAGTGGGGGGTAGAAACGTCCTGCCGCCGTGGAGCCCCTGAGGAAGGAACCTGCCAAGAAACACAAAGCTCCGAGTTGTTCTGTTAGTTCGGAAAGAGGGCCTCTAGCCAGGCAGTCCACTAAGCTTTAGCACTAGACCATTGCCATGCTGCCTCCCGAGATTCAGACTGCCACAACGACCTTCCACACGTTCTGGATTGATAAATGGCAGAATTTTGTCGAAACCAGTGACGCTGTGGATGTCATCTCTACCATGGTTGCCCAGGCAACGAGGTCATTTGGCATGGCCATTGAAACAGAGGCTCTTTTCAAGACGCTTCAGAGGAAAAACAGGGAGTTCGTCGGCCAAGCCTCGCAAGCAGAAGAACTAGCTGCTAAGGCCAGGGCAGAAGCTGAAGCTCTGAAGCAGAGAGAGACCGAGGTGTCTACCAAACTTGCTTCCGCCTTGGTGGAGAATTCGTCTTTTAAGAGGGAGGTTCATGAATCCCAGAGTGAAGTGGCTGCTCCGACAAATTGGGTGGAGACCTCTGACGCCCATCAAAAACTTGCCACCGAGGCCCTTGAAAAGGCGAATCAGGAAAGTTTGGAGCTGAAGTGTAAGGTGGGAGAACTGACCTCCCAGGTGACTGGCCTTGTTGAAGAGGTAAAAACTGTTCGAAGTGACGCTGAGCTTTCCAGTAAAAATGTTCAGCAGAATTTCTTGGCCAACTTCCACCTCACTAAACACTACCAGCGATTCGGCACCTACTGGCGAAGATATGCTTACAATGAAATGATCGAATGGCTAGAGGTGCACAACCAAGGGGTCCAAACTTTCGGCCTGAGGGCTGAATTCTTGGAGGATGAAGAGGACGATGGGAAACCTCAGGCCCCAGCAGAGGTGGAGGCCACGGAAGATGCTGTTGAAGAGGTTAACCCTGCCAAAGCTGGGGCCATGTGCCTTTTGAATCTCCACAGTCCCCACTCCCTTAGGTCCAATTCATGTAAATATCTAAAGTGTAAGGGCTTCAGTCCAGATTGTGTAAATCAATTTTTTATCAATGAAATTCAATATTTTTTCTATTTTTGTTGGCGTCGTATAATCATGATGTGAATGTTTAACTTCTGTGATTCTTTTGTTGTTGCTCGTTTAATATTGTTGATTTGTGATACCTTTGTTGCCTTTCGAACAAAACGAATAACATGTTCACGCGGTAAAGCTTTCTTTTGAGTACTAGAGGTTTGACATAGAGATAATTAGCTTCAACTAAGATAGACATCGATCTGTTTGATCGTGCAGACGTTACCTGTCGTAAGTGGTAATTGGGAAACAACACTTCCTTTATGTCTAGGCACAAATATCCGTGCCATATACGGAGTTTGAATAGCTATTCGGACTTGGAGGGGTGAAAGAATAACTTAATCAATCAAGGCTGGCCGATGTTTTAAGCCTTTGTAAAGTGAAGACTAGTTGGCTCCCAGACCTTCCGAAGTTGTAAATTTACGAAGTAGCAGCTGTTAGCACTTGCACGTCGGATAATGGCTTCGCGTGTTCCCAAGGCGACAGTTGTACTGAACCAACTTCCAATACACGTACAGCCGTATCGAACTTAATGTTCAATGATGATTAATTATTTGTTTGTGACTTCTAGGATTCATACATATGCTGGTATCCTCCGTGGGATACACATTCCAACCTGAAGCGTTGATAAAGGGAACTGTTTGTATTCTATGGCTCAGATTGTACGAAAATTTGGACGCCTCTGATTGTTGCTACTTCAATCCAATGGTCGAGATTTATCTCGTTCCCTATATATACAACCTAGAATCCTGCCATTTTGATCCTTTATTTGTTACGATTTCCTTCCAGTCTCTGAGTTCCTTCACAACCCGTCTTCGCACACTCCCCTTAATTCGTGATTAGATTTCAAGAATCTTCACTCAAAGCCTGAACAAATGACACCCAATAAGGAATACCCCAAACCTGATACGGCTACCATCCTTAATTATACCTTCCGAAAATCTTCTTCGGGGGCCAGGCAAAGGCCGACGGTTCCTCAAGAAAGTCAGTTCGCCACTGATAAGGGCAAGGGGATAGCTGACGAATCTTTGAAGAAAAGAAAGCTGGCCCACGTTGTTGGGAGTTCTAGCAACTTCGGAACAGTTGTAGCTTATGAGGAAAAAGCAGCCCCCAAACAGCCCAAATTGTTACAGGCTTCCATTGATGCTGCTATTTCGGAGTAGCTTCGAGATATCAGTGACAGTTCCGAGGATACCACGTCAATCGCTGCAGAGGCTCCCAAAAAGAAATTGGAGAGGACCCCGGGAAAGTCTGGAAATTTCCTGGGGGGCACAACAACAAAATCACTTCGTCCGTGGCGGGGATGCTGCCAGCTAAGGTCAGAGGTGCCGCCGAGGCTTTCAACAAGTTTTGGACTGAAAGGTGGCAAGATTATATCTCCACCTACGATGCAGTGGATCTTACCGAGGCTTTGATAAGCCAACGCGCCAGGGCTTTTGGCGTAGCCCTAGAATGTCGAGAAGTTTTGGCCGATATTCAGCAGAGGAACAGTGCTTCCTTCGACAGAGCGAACAATGCTGAGGCTAAACTGAAAAAAGCAAAGGCTGAGGCGGATGAGTTGAGGGCCCAAAAGGCAGAGGGCGAGGCCAAGCTAGCTTCAGCGTTGGCTGCAGTCGAGGATATGAAGAAGGAAGTTTTCGAGTAACAGTGCGAGGTGGCGGCGCTTACCAAGAAACTGCAGACCTCTAATGATCATCAAAAGATCACCAAGGATGCCTTGGAGAAGGTGAATGTCCAATTAGTGGCCAGTACAAATGCTCAGAATTTTATGGTGAAGTAGGTGGAATGGTACGCCAATGAACGTAGGCTGTTTGAGTTGGATGTTGTCGAGGTGGGAGATATTGCAGTGAGGAACTACGTCAACAACTTCCATTATACAGAAGAGTATCAGGGCCTCGGGTCTTACTGGAGGAAGTTTACTTACAACAAGGTGATCAATAGGATAGAGGAATTATTCCCTGACCTTGATGCCTCTGTACTTAAGATAGAATTTACTGAAGACAAAGCACGTCAAACTCCTTCGGAGGATGATTGTGTTGAAGTGATGCCGACGGAAGCTCCATCAGAGGGGGTAGCCTCTGCCCCGGCTACTGCCTCTCCTGCTAAAGAATAGGCTGAATTTCCTTTTGATTCTATCATTTGTAAAGCCCTTTTTTGGGCCTCCCATTATATTCATTTGTTCTTAATGCATAAAAGAGAATTTTTTCATTTACATTTCGTGATTTTGAGTTGAACTTAATTGATGCGGTACTAATTTAAACTGGATGAATTTGCATGCTTTCTAAACTAGAACCAACATTAACCAAATAATCGGAGTCAGTCGATTTCGTTGAACATGATTTGATAATTTCGTGTATAGGTCGGGCTGTCCTGATTTTTATTTACATTCTTGACGGAGGTATGTGAGGTCATCCTCGGGATTCAAGCGAGGTGATCCCTTCTTGGAACGTCGTCCTCTCTTCCGACGTGTCTATGCTTCTTTGCGTGGTGGATGGTTCATCTACGCAAAGGCTTCTTCCCTGACGTTCATTTCATCAGAAGAAGGCATGTGAGGTTACCTTCAAAATTCAAGCGAGGTGTTCCCGTCTTGGGACGTCGCCCTCTCTTCCGAGGTGCCTACGCTTCTTTGCGTGGTGGATGGTTCATCTACGTAAAGGTTTCTTCCCTGACGTTCAATTTCGTTAGAGGAAGGCATGTGAGGTTACCTTCGAAATTCAAGCGAGGTGTTCCCGTCTTAGGAAGTCGCCCTCTCTTCCGAGGTGCCCACGCTTTTTGGAGTTCCGGGATTTTGCATTGAAACAAAGTGTTTTATTCATTTACAAAGGCTGGGTGGGAAACTCTGGTTGAAATTTACAATCATTGGTAGTACATTCGCAGATGTTCAACATTCCAGGGATGAGGCTGGATCCTTCCGTCCATGTCTTTAATCTAATAAGTTCCNTGCGTGGTGGATGGTTCATCTACGTAAAGGTTTCTTCCCTGACGTTCAATTTCGTTAGAGGAAGGCATGTGAGGTTACCTTCGAAATTCAAGCGAGGTGTTCCCGTCTTAGGAAGTCGCCCTCTCTTCCGAGGTGCCCACGCTTTTTGGAGTTCCGGGATTTTGCATTGAAACAAAGTGTTTTATTCATTTACAAAGGCTGGGTGGGAAACTCTGGTTGAAATTTACAATCATTGGTAGTACATTCGCAGATGTTCAACATTCCAGGGATGAGGCTGGATCCTTCCGTCCATGTCTTTAATCTAATAAGTTCCAGGTCGGACTTCTTTCTTGATGCGGTATGGTCCTTCCCAATTAGGTCCCAACGTACCCACCCCGACTCTTTGGAAGATAGGAAAACTCTCCGGAGGACCAAGTCTCCTACCCGAAAAGACTTCTTTTTTACTCTAGCGTTGAAGTATTTGGTCATCTTTCTTTGATACATAGTCATTTAGATTTAGGAGTCATCCCTCCGTTCTTCATGGAGGTCCAGCCCACCCCTTCTCATTTTGTCATTGCTTATCTCATTAAAATGTATCCTCCTAGGGGACGGAAGGCCTACTTCAACGAGGCTCATAGCATTTGCCCCATATGTCATGGAAAATGGGGTCTCCCCTATTGCAGTTCGGCTGGTGGTCCTGATAGCCCACAAAACATGGGGTAACTCATCTACCTAAGCCCGTTTTGAGGCATCAAGCGTCATTTTCAGGGTATACTTGTTTACAACTTCAACTTGTCCATTTGACTGGGGGTAATGTGGGAAAGAGAAATACTTCTTGATACCCAACTCTTCACACATCTCTCTAACCTTTTTATTATCAAATTGTTTGCCATTGTCTGAAATGATTGAATGAGGGATGTCGAACCAGCAAATAAGATTCTTCCAGATAAACTTGGAGGTGTTTGCTTCGGTTATTTTTGCCAGTGGCTCGGCCTCCACCCATTTTGTGAAATAATCGATAGCAATGATGACGAAGTTGGCACTTCTCCTTCCCTTAGGCAGGGGTCCAATCAGATCGATCTCCCATTTCACGAATGGCCAAGGACTGAAAACTGCATTTAGTTCTTGGGAAGGTTGTCTTTGGACGGTGGCGAAGCGTTGGCATTTGTCACATTTTCGGACAAATTGTAACGCATCCTTTTTCAAGGTGGGCTAGTAGTATCCTTGCCTGAGCACCTTCTATGCCAAGGACCATCTTCCTGTATGATTACCGCAAATACCTTTATGAATTTCTCGGAGTGCATAATCAGCTTGTTCTCCTCCGATGCATCTTAACAGAGGCAGCGAAAATCCGCGTTTATACAATGATCGTCTAGAAGGACAAAGTGAGCAGCCTTTCTTTGGAGTTTCCGAGCTTCTTCCTTCTGAGGAGGTAGGATCTGTTCCTTCAGATAAGACATGAGGGATTTCATCTAGGGAGGTGTATCTTCCATCCACATCACAGTTTCACCAACTTCAATTGAGGGTCTGGGAAGATGTTCGATGGAGACTACTGTGAGTAGTTCGGAGTCTTTGCTACTCGCAAGCTTTGCCAGGACATCGACGTGTGTGTTGCAGGATCTGAGGATGTGCATTAATTCGAACCTTTCGAAAGAAGGGACAAAGCCTCTTACGAGTTCTACGTATGCTGCCATATTTTTATCTCTGGCGGAGAAATTCTCGTGGACTTGACTAACCACCAGTTGGGAATCACTATTAATGACAAACCTCTTTACTTGCAGTTCTTTTGCCAGCCGGAGTCCCGCTAACTGGGCCTCGTACTCCGCAACATTATTGGTTGCCTTGAAGCCAAACCTCACAGGACAGGTCAATTTGTGCCCTTCCGGACTGATCAGGATAATGCCTCCTCCTGACCCTGTGTCTCTTGAAGAGCCATTGACGAAGAGTCTCCATATTGGTGGTTCCGTGGGTTCCATTTTCTGTTCAATGTTCAATGCGGGGGTGAATTCTACTATAAAGTCAGCTAAAGCCTGCCCTTTGATGGCTGCCCTTGATTTGTACGTGATATCAAATTCACTAAGCACCACAGCCCATTTAAGCAACCTCCCTGAGGCATCGGGTTTCTGGAACACTTGCTTAAAAGGGTAGTTTGTCAGGACATGGATGCTGTGAGCGGCCTAAGCTTCCTTGAAGCCATAATCAATGCGAGAGCTAACCTTTCCATGTCAGGATACCGAGTTTCTGCAACAAGGAGTGCCTTACTGACGTGGTACACTGGCAACTGGTGATTGTCTTCCTTTCTTATCAATACTGAACTTAAAGCTTCTGGAGTTACCGACAAATATAGATATAATATCTCATGATTCTTCAGTTTTGAAAGAAGAGGGGCTTGGCCAAGGTACCTTTTTAGTTCTTGCAGAGCCTGCTCGCATTCGTCTGTCCATTGGAATTTGTTCCCTCCTTTGAGGATTTTGAAGAATGGTAAGCACTTGTCCGTCGCCTTTGAAATAAAACGATTCAGAGACGCGACTCGTCCAGTGAGGCTCACTTCCTTTGGCTTTTGAGGAGACCTCATCTCAATTAAA
>CAIGRL010311764.1:0-13188 GCA_903798325.1 Fraxinus xanthoxyloides
ATTATTCTTCCAACACTTAATTGCATCTTCTCTCAAGTTAGACTTGTCAATGAGATTGAATAAGATTATAAAGATCGTCGAAGATTACGATTGAATAAGATTACGGAGATTGTCGAAGATTATGATTGAATAAGATTACGGAGATTGTCGAAGATTACGATTATATTATCATTAAAATTGTATCATATATAGATATAATGATTTTACCATATTTAGTTATGATTTTGGTTCTATATAATGAGAGAACTTCCCACACAGAGGGGCATCGAGTCTTATTGAATATTATTGTGTATATTTGACATGGTATCAGAGCATTTTCTTTGGAATTTTATCTTGTTTTCTTGATTAGGTTTTCTCAAGGCGGAAGGAGGTTTTTTCTACTCCCGTCCGGTCTTCGTCAAATTGAATCAATTGTTTCTTTTTCCTGTTCAAGTTCCCTTTAACGACGTGAGGAAGTAATTCAAAATCAACCTCAAATTAGTCTTTGTCCACATATTTGTCATTCCCAATCCCCTACACTCTTCCTCATCTTTTTGGTCTTCTTTTCCGTTTTCTTTCTCCCTTTCGGTCTTCTTGGTTCCCTGGTGGTTTGAGGTTGTTTTTGGTGGCGGTACCTGTAGTTCCTGGTGGTCTCTGGTGGTTTGAGACAGTTTTCAATTAGCACTTACTGAACCTGGTTTCTGCTCATCCTTTAGCAGTCCATGCAGTTTATGTGGTTTGGGGACTGTTTCTTTCAGTTTGGATCTCCAGGTTTATGGTCTTCTTGGTGGCTTCTTGGTGGCGTCTCGTTCTGGGTTTGCTCCCTCAAGTTCAGGCGTTTTGTGCAGATTTTCCGAAGATTGGGGACTATTCCAGTTCAGTTTTAGTTCAGCTTCATCGTGCCAGCTAGTTACTTGTTGGAATTAGTTGGCTAATTGTTTGAACATTGGTTACTTGGATTCTCTCCTTGTAAGATATATAAAATTATTCTCTATTGATTACAAATAAGATTACGGAGATCGTCGAAAATTACGATTATATTATTAATTAAATTGTACCATATATAGATTTATTGCTTTTACCATATTTAGTTATAATTTTGGTTCTATATAATGAGAGAATCTCTCACGTAGAGGGGCATCGAGTCTTATTGAATATTATTGTGTATATTTGACAAGACTACCATGGGAAAAATAACCACAGCCCAAGAAAATCAGATAAATTATTCAGTTAACATCTTAGCCCTTTTGTCACGTGTGCCACGATTAAGAACACACTTACAATAGTTCCTTCACAGCTAACTTAACCAACAACCGAGTATAATATAAAAAGTGGATACCTGATGGTGGATGCTTAGGAAGAACAGACTTTCTTTGAATAAATGCCCATGCGAGTTCAATCAATGCATCAGCCTTCTTTCCAGCAAGACGAGCACGGTGTCCTCCTGAAGCATTACCCTGGGAAGTGGAAGAGATGGTGAAAACTTCATACCTTGTTATTGAGATCCCCATAACAATTTAAAAAAAACGAAAACCCATATACTCTAATTTAACAAATTTGAGAGGCCGTGATACCATGATCCATCTGCAGTGTACTCCAGCATAGATTGATGCTCCACGAAATAGCGAAAAGGCAATATAAAACTTCCACTGAGCAACAGGCCATGGTTTCCCCTACATCTCAGTATTCAATCAAAAGTAAGATCTCTCAAATCTTAAAGATAATGGTAACTAAAGACGTCTAATATTAAAACATAATTATGCCCATATAGATTACACCAAGGTACAATCATGATGAATTAAATAACACAAATTTTGAGAGGCGGTCAAAGCGAACATGGGGTGACATTCAGGAAGATATAACACATTAGCATTGGACTTCCCCCTCCCTCGTGCGGAAAACCCCATTCACTATTCTCTTAATGCATTCTTCATAAATCAGTTATCGCTATCGTGGGAAATGCCCAGAGCAAAACTGTAAGTTATGCACTTACAAGAAAAAGATGTAAAAAAAAAAAAAAAAATTCAAGCAGAAATTCAAAAATAGACATCCAGTAATTTTAAAATTAGATCTTACAGCTGCAGAACAGTAATATGCCAGATACTCAGCTAGTGAAGGAACTCCTTCAGGAATTCCAGTCAATTCAAGACCTCCATTTTCTTGTACTTCAGCCAAAGCAATGTTCACAATGTAATGCTGTCGTGAAACCAAACTGATAAGCGACTCCAGAATCCCAGTCTCAATCATAAATAAAGATTCAGTATAAAAAATTTAACATCTCCATAGAATGTACAGCAGCAGAATACACTTATGCCAACAGACTTAGCGAATCACGTTTATAAATACTTTATAATTCATCAGTCTACAAGTTTCAATAATCTCTTATCGCCATGTTGTAGGCAGTCTTAACCTTATCGACAGTATAGATCATAGTGAAAATGAGTTGAGAGTTGCAATAGACTTAAGTACCAGGCAGCTGTACGCAACATCACACATCTGATTCCCAAGAGTTGATAATTCCCAGTCAAGAATGCCAATTACTCTATCCTGCAGCATCAAAATAAGAAATCAGTTGTATTTTAGGTAAGGTGGACTAAATTTAAAACAGATCCTATGGAGTAGTGTCTCTCTCTACATTTATGTGTACGTGTTTCTATGAATCTGTGTATTTAAAGGAGGACGGAGATGTAGGGAGCAATAGGTGTTATAGAGCAATTCTGGCTAAGCTTAAAAGTTACTTTTCTAGAAAGTAAGATAAGACTTGCATTCTGGAAAGGTAAGTTTTGTTATTAAAAGGACTAAATTATAAAATTATTTTTGACAAAAAAAAGCAAAAAGAAGAAGCTTATAAGTAACTTTTACTTCCTTTTAAGCTTAACCAAACACGCTGACAGAAACACCTGATCCTATAAGTACTCCATATGAACAAACAATGTAGCAAAAACTATCATAAGTACTGCACCTCAATGGGATGAAATACAATATTATCAATCCGAAAGTCACCATGGACTAGACCTGTTGTCGCTCCAGAAGAATCTTCAAGAGGAATGTGTTGACGCAACCAGTCAACCAGTTCTAACATTCTTGGATTTCTGTTAGACTTACCCTCACCAGTAGAAACAAGGTACTGTTTGGCCCATCTCTCCACCTAAGGTAGGTATAATAATATTCCATTAACTACAACCTGCATACATATGCATCTGATGTGCTAAATCTAGGATATAAATGTACAAGCAACAAGCAAAACATGTAGAGAGTTCTGGGATAACATAAACTTTAATAAATGGTCAATTATTAGAAGTCCTATCTAGTAGGAAAGGAGGATAATAATTAGAATATTTTTCCTCCAAGAAAAAGAAAGCAATTACCCACCTGCCGCTTACAGTAGTTGTTTCGTTTCCCAAAATTGCCAAGAGAAATGGCATCAACATCAGCTGAATGAAGAGACGCTAAAGCCTTGGCAGTTGCATGATATATTGCTCTCCTTTGCCTTGGTTCTACGCCCTAATCAGTAAGAAGTTCAAGTCTCTATAAGAAACAATGAACTAGTCTAATTGGCGTAATGTTATCCTTATATATTATAATTCAAAGCTATAGCATCGTAAAGAGTAATGTTCATACTGGGAGCTTTGGGTCTATATATATCCGTCCTTCCAGATATTCCATAATGTAAAATGGAGTTCCAATCACACTTGAATCTGTACATAAACAGAAAACTTTCGGAACTGGAACCAACGTATGAGTACCTAATGCATGTAGAACCTGCCAAGTTGAAAATAATTTTTCAAATGCCAAGAAAATGTAATCAGAAAAGTGAAAACAAAATCATGCTAACAAATAACAATATATATATATACATGCATCAGTACAACTGTACAATAATATATGCAAATTTATGTGCCCGTGCATTTTTATACATGTGGAGAGAAACTGAGGGAATGGAACCTGAAATTCTCTCTCAACAGCATGAGCAGATTCAAGCAATTTTCCAGGAGGTTTCTTTCTCATCACATACCGCTTCACAGAAGATCCTGAATGGACTTCCATGAGAAATGTCGGATTTGACTGACCATGCCCAAACTGAATTTACAATACATGACATCAAAACATACCCAAATAAGATTACATCGAAAAACTATACATATAACTTCAATCGGTCCCCCATATTTGAACTCGTAATTCCATTTCAATCGTTTTACTCTTTAGCTTGGTAACATCTCCTAGAGTCAACTGATTAGCCATTGACTTGATCACGTAGAGCGATTCTCTGTAGTTTGCAACTTTGCTTAGAATGTGTTAGGCAGGTGGATTTGGCTCGAAATTATAAAAAGTTTAATTCAAATTCGAATTGATTCCTTTCAGAATTCCATTTCAAGTACCCTACTGTGCGTGGCGAAAATAGGTGTTATTGTTATTCCTTGGGTGAATTAAGATTGCGCTAAAACAGGGTCTGTGATAACCTCGTCACACAGTCACTCGACTTTCAGCAGCCGTACATTACAGATACAGATATTTTCAGATCATTAACTGGACTTGGAACCCAATTTCTAGCTCTCTCCCTCTGCTTTTCTTAGGGGAAAAAAATCTTTAAAACAGAAATCGAAACTGAAATTTTTTTCCCAATGAATTTGTGTCGGAAATGAACCCGTCCAAAGACTGTCCGTTTACTTTTCTTACAATTGATTTGACGCCACTATTATCATCTTTTGAGCAAGGCCAAACGTGATTAGACAAATACTTTTTTTATCCTTTCCTCTTACATCAATACAAGCAAGCCAGCACAAAATTAAAAAAAATAAAATCCTTAAGCAATTCCATAGAACAGAAAGAGGCAAAAACCCACCAAAATAATAATAATAATAGAAAACCTGAGAAATATTGAATTGAGTAGGAGCTTGAGGGAACGCCTCAACATTAGCCGAAGCATATCGGAGCAGAGCATCAGTATCAAAACTCTGAGCCGGGTCGACCCGACCAACGAGTTCAGAGGTCCGACTCGCCATTGAAAATCGATTCAATCAAGACCCACAAACTGAATCAAATTTTCCAAAAACTGCTCGAAGGAATCACTGCACTTACATTGATGCGATGCCAATTTTTCTTTCTTTTTTCTGGAACTTTGGAAATTCCGCAGAATGGATTTAAAGGAAATTTAATAGGATACTGCCATGCTGGGTATATGCTGACGGAAGACAAGAAAATCTATAGATAATATTTTTTATGCGACATTTTTTCTTCGGATTACGGGCATTTGTATGTCGCGTCGATAATTACGTGGATATCTCTCTATTTGGATTTCATTTTCTTTCTTATTTATGTTATAATTTCAAACTAAAATATTAAGCTCATGCCCGGTGAGAATTAAAATTTTCATATTAAGCGAATATGAAGAGACGATGGTTTGTGAAGAAATAAGGGCCAACAACACTTACGAAAATCGGTTAAAATTTATATAATCAAATGAAAATGTGTAAAGAAGAAGAGATGTTGAAAAAAAAAATGATTATGAAAAAAAAAAAGACAACACATTTATATCAATTTCTAAGTGACGTCAGAAAAATTTTACATGTTAATGGCTTTTACAATCTACAACAGCATTAAGTCACACATAGATGAATAAAAATAATACAAGTGAGGTTACATCAACTGTTTTGCTGGTATAGTTTAGCGCATTTGATATTTTTCAATATTTGACACGGTTCATTTGACTAAGTGCAACTTAAAGATTGGGTGCAAAATAGATAGAAGAATATACTGCGACTTTTCAAATAACCCAAAAGGCTCTTCAAACCATAGTTCGACTACTACTCACCAACTTCTTTTCCCTACCCATATAGCACATAGTCAAAAACTTCTATGTTTTTGTTTATATCAATATAGAAATAACACGTGAGGAAATTGTGAATATATTAGAGAAAAAAGAAGAGGAAAACCATGAATTAATACAGTAGTATATAGCACTACGATAAATGAGTATTTTAGTTAAAAATTTGGAAAGAGATAAAGGTGAAATAAATTTATTTTGTAGAAAATGGGATTTGAAAAAGGAAAATATAATTCTGCTAATACAATTAGAATTGTAACGAGGTGGCAATAATTTAACACACGCGATGAAATATGAAACACAAATAGCATAAATAGTTGGAAAAAAGTCAGACCAACGCGTGTACAAAAATGAAGAACATTCTAATGAAATTACTCTCATTATCTTTGGTACGGTTCTACATTTAGGGAACTCGCGTGAAAGAACTAATTATTTGTATGATGAATTGTATAATTCATAAAACAAATGAAGTATAAAAAAAATAACAATTTTTTCATAATTTATTTATTTATTTTTTGTTGTTATGCGAGTGGTTTGCCACTTTGAAACGAGAATCAACCTGTTTGGTTAAGTCATGGAGTCGAGGGGGCAGCTCCCCTCGTGGAGGCTTAGGGAGAAGACCCCGAAAGGAAATTACGATTTCCGTGTATGTGTTGAAAATTGTGTCTGGAAGTTAACGATTTTTCCCCAATAGATACACATATTTCTTCCAACATTCCAACAGATATATTGCCTATTTTGAGATATAAAACGACATCGATTCAATTTTCGGAGCCACGAACTTGGTCAGTGGAAGAAACGAATTAGAATAAAGACCATAGATCGTTTTAATGTGTAGAAATAAAAAAAAAAATCGAACTCTGCACTGCGCAAAGAGATCTCTCCGCGCACGCAAGCATGGGGATTGTATCTCCCTACACGCGGAGACACGGTCTATTCCGAGTGGTCCTTGCCAAAAAACACATCTACGCATGTTCTAAATTCGAATTCCATTTGTTCATAAATAATTTCTTTTGTTGTAGTGCTTTTTTAAAATGTCTCTCAAGAATTTCATAATCTTTCTCCAATTACTTGGTTTTACATTTTGCTGTTCTGTTTTTGGAACCAATTCCAATTTGTCTTTCATCAAAGAAAAATCAAATCAAATTCTTCAAAATAGAAACAGAAGTCACAAACCTCGTTGATTTCCGACGCCAACAACACAACAAGAATCGTAGCACCACTACACATCGTCACTCTCCAATTCCTTCTAAATATATGGGAGAAAAAAGAATAATGCAATTCAAAGTCTAATACGATGTTGTTTTTGTAGCAGATTGGGGAAAACTGATGCATACAAAACTCGAGGACTTGAGGGGTGAAAATCAGGAAAATGAATAATAACATTTCATTGATTACTATTGCATCTACGGGACTCAAAACTGATTTTTTTTATATAATAGTGATAATAGAAGTGCAAGATGGGGAAAAAGAGAGAATATCCTCCTGTTTCGACCAATTAATAATCAAATGAATGGATGACACAACAACCTAGTAGTCCATGTATTTGGTCGGATCAAGTAATGTCACCTGCTTGTGGTACTTAACACCAGCC
Organism: Fraxinus xanthoxyloides; assembly: GCA_903798325.1. NCBI lineage: Eukaryota > Viridiplantae > Streptophyta > Magnoliopsida > Lamiales > Oleaceae > Fraxinus > Fraxinus xanthoxyloides. Next base: position 7,398 of record CAIGRL010311764.1, read on the forward strand.
AATATGACATTATTTTTTTTGCCTGTCGAGAAAAAGGAATATTCGGAACAATATCCTATTTGTGCCTTAAAATGATATAATAGGAAAGATCAAGGACCAAATAAAAATAGACTGCTCTTTGAGCCTACCAAATCGTCACTCCAATAGACCATTTCACTCACATACACAGACACTCCCCTGCAATTTTTCTCGCCGCCCATGGCAGCAGCGCTCTACACCACGCGCCGCCCGTTAGCCTCCCTCCTCTCCCGCGCCATCTCTTCCCGGCGCTACCGTCTGGCCCTCCCCCTCATCAACACTGCCTCCGCCACTACCCACCAACCCAACTCGATCATTATTCCTACTCGGTTCAAGACATCCGGGTCTGGTTACTCCCCTTTGAACGACCCGTCTCCTAACTGGAGCAACCGCCCGCCGAAGGAAACAATACTCCTCGATGGCTGCGATTACGAGCACTGGCTTATAGTGATGGAGTTCAATTCGGACCCCAAGCCCACTGAAGAAGAGATGATTAATGCTTATGTCAAAACCCTAGCCTCCGTTGTTGGAAGGTAAAACCACAAAGAAACTTCCGTAAAAGAAGTTGAATGATTTACAAACCCCATTTGAGTGATTAATTTTTAGAAAAGTATACACATTTGTCTAAATTTACAACGACTACCAAGTATGCATGGAACCCAATTATTTTTTTGTTTATATTCTACCCACTGAATTGTAAGAAAACAAAGAATGTTTGGCTGGGCTTAGAAAGTTCACTTTAAGTAATTGAGTATTTGAGTTAGTTTAATAAATAATTATTTTAGATTTGTAAAAATTGAAAATAAGTAAGGGGTAAGAGTTACATACAAATTAACTTTTTAAGCTTTGTAAACCATGCTCTAAGTATTCCACACAAGTGGTCATGCATCGTGCTAAATAATGATGGTTTAATTGCAACTAATTCATTGTTAGGATGGGAATTTAGTGTAGATTATGCCATTGCATTGTACATCATACAACTCCATGCTGAATTTCTTGTGTGCATGGAAAAATATGTATACGTACATGGGTATAGCTGAACTCCATTTCTTAAGGACTTGTATTATATGTGCTGGCAATGTAAGGGAAATTTTGCTGAAGCAGCTTCAGTATTGTTTCATGTGCAATAATTTTTATACACGCTGCAGGTATTAGACCCCTGTTAATGCTTGTTGGGGGGTGGGGTGTGGGGGTGTTTAAATTATAAGCACTTTTGGTCAAACTTATTTTTTATCCACACATTCCTTGGACTCACAATTACTATCCACTTATCCACCACTAATTTCTATCCTTTTTTAATTTAAACCAATTATAATAACTTTCCAAACATGCATGTAACGTCATGATATGATTGCAAGAGTGCTTGTGTATTAAACAACGGATGTATTCGTTTCCTAGTTCTATTTATACATTAATATTCGTCTTATATTAAAGATAAACACGTGTTTGTGTTAAATTTTAGTGAATATTTTTACACGAGCAATTGCATGTTTTTGCAACAATCTCGCACACAATTGTGCAGTAGAAGTTACAAATTATCGGTTGAGATTGCACCAACATGTACAATGGGATGATTTATTTTTCACATTCTTGTTTTCCCAACTACTTTTTCTTTATAGTGGCTTGTGAGTGTGAGAGAGATGAAGAATATTGGCGTAGGGGAACCCATTTTTTTCAATTATTTATGGGATACTCAGATTTTATGCCTTTTAGGGTGTGTTTGAATCACATTATTTTGGAAGAATGTATTATGAAATAGTAGATTGATGGTAAATGTGTGGTTGAAAAAGAAGGAAAGGTTATTGATGTGATGGAAAATATTATTTTATTGAAAAATGTGGTTGAAAATGAGTAGAAGAATGAGAATGAAAATTTTAATGTGTACCAAACGGGGGCTTAATGTTGATCTATTTGAGAGACTATTAATCTTTTCCTCTTTTTGTCGTAGATATTGGCGATTATTTGAAAAATCTAAGGCCCTTTTGGTTTTTCCTTTATTTTTCCTTCCTCTGAGCATACAATTTTTTCTCCCCTCTTTCCCTTGGAACGAAATGTTTTTTTTTCTCCCCAAGACTTCACTACCAAGTACGAGAGAAAAGCTTCATCATCTCGTAGTTGCTACATTTTTATAACCTTTTTTTTTAATGTCTGTCGACTGTATGTTATCTATGCATACTTTGTTTATACATACATACAACTTGAGGGATTTTTTGTGGCGTTTACTAGGATTTTTTGTACTTGGTTGCTTTGTGCAGTGAAGAGGAGGCCAAGAAGAAGATTTATTCTGTTTGCACATCAACATATACTGGTTTTGGCGCTCTAATCTCTGAGGAGCTGTCATACAAAGTCAAAGGTATAAACTGTTTTTCATGTGTTTTACTGAGTCTTTTGGGCTTCTTTAGCCTAATGTTGGTTGTGCTTTGTGTTTAAGTTTTGGTGTAGATATCAATCAACATTGATGAATTTTCATGGATGCCAATTAACTCTGTGATTGGCTTTGGCGTTCAAATTTTAACATTTTTTGCTGTGGGCTGTAAGCTTCAGTTTTGATTGTTCTGGAATTTATGTGGATTGGGATTTAGATTATGCATTGATTTTTTCATATTTTATTACTGGCTTTTGCACATATAATTTCCTCTCTACTTAATGTCTTAATCCACTATGAATTAGGACATAATAATCTGTATGTAAGAGAGTTCGACGTGGCGGTTTTCCAAAGAAGTAAATGAGGGTTCAGGGTTCAAATAATTGTATCTTACACAGTTACACTTGATTGTTTAAGTTTGGCTTGACTGGTTATGGTTTTTTGACATTGATAGGCCTACCTGGAGTTCTGTGGGTTTTGCCTGATTCATACCTTGATGTTCCTAATAAAGACTATGGAGGTTTGTGCACCAAGTTTTTTGAATCGGACTACAAAGTTCTTTCCATCCTCTGGTAATCTGTAGTCAATTTTGCATCTTATACAGTATTTTTTGAATCAATAGGTGATCTGTTCGTTGATGGAAAAGTCATCCCTAGGCCACAGTACAGGTTCAATGAACGACAAAATACGAGGAACAGGCCTCGGCCTCGATACGATAGGCGCCGAGAAACAATGCAAGTAGAAAGGAGAGAGCCATCACAAGCAGTGAATCAGCATAAACCTACCTCCACAGGTGAGCAGAATGCGTCTCAAGGTGTCGGGGGAGGCTATCTTCCGAATCATGGAGGATTTCAGGGCAACAATGCATAAATAGGTCTTGAATTTCGAATGTGAAATGGAATCGATATCTGGTTTTGCATATTATTGCACAAAGATCAGGTCTCAACCTTCATTTGGAGTTGGGAGCATGTTTTGTCTGGAAAAATGCATGCTACCCCTACTTTTACGAGGTTTATAGATGTCAATATTGTTTATGCTTTCTTACACGAGACCATTTTCCTTACCATTTAGAACTTTCGGCGTACCAGTTGTCTAGGTCTTGCTGTATTGGTCTGCAAATTTTGATTCCTCTTGTTTTCCTTTGTTATTCAAGAGGACTATCCTTTTTTGTACTTTTCCTTTACGAAAATGCAGTCTTAAGCAACTGTTGTATCCCTTCCCTTGGCCTTTTCTTGTAGCGATCTTATTACTATCATATCTTAAATATGGATGTTTCGTTGCGTGTTTATAAGCACATTGGGCACTCGTCTCTCACAAGTTTGTTTGTAGGGTGAATTTTAACGTACGATGGTATTAGTCCGAAGCACCCATTTTCCCCATTTTCGGGGTTGAGTCGCACAACTGTTAAAAGTGGGCCATCATGAACGTTGATTTTGTAGGATTTGGTTCTAACCGATTATTTCAAAATCAACGTCACTTGTGAAATGCTGCATTTATGAGCTTATAAGCACATTGTACACATTTTTACCGGTAAATTTTACTTGCTTGTGAGGTGGCCACCACAAGACGACGCCGGATTGAGCACTTTGATCAAGATTAATTAGTCTTAACTTTTGCAAGCATTGCTATATTTTTGTTGGTTTACTTCTCAGACAAAATGCTCCCATAAAATTATCAAAATATGTTTAAAAGTAACTTTTAAATCAAAGAAACAAGTTCAGACTTTCCTACCAAACGAGCCCTAATTTAAGTTGCTACTTCATGTTTTAATCTATGACCAATTACAGTATTAAAAAGCGAACATTTTACTGTTCTGGTCTAGCCAAGACCTGTAAAATATATGCTTTAATTTTCAATAAATATTCACAGAACTAACCAGCAATCCCCTTTTAACTTTAAATATACACTATAATCCCCACTCATCACGAGTTGAAGAAGAAAAATGTGCCAAATCTGGCATAATCAATATAGTTTTGCTCCATTTTGAGCTTGTTATGTTAATACTTCGTTAGCATCTTCCTCGTTTTCCAGTTGTATGATCAATTGTTCCATCACTTTCTTGTACATAGGCATGTAATGATCTTTTATCATAGTCCTCGACAACCGGAGCTTACTGTATAATTCTCGTGGTGCCTCGTAGATACCAACTTGCTCGTCTACCGAACCATTGTGACTTGAATCGTTTGCCTCAGATAAAGGTATAGAAACCATATGCATTATCTTACCTGGAGGATAGAAATGGAGATTCTCTGAAACATCTGAGGAAGAAATGGGTGTTCGACTTTCTACTGCATCGGACAGTACCTTCTCCTCTTCGGTAATTTCCTCTGCTGCAGCTTCTTCTTCTTCCTGTGTATGGACACCTGCCTCACTCTCCTGCCTCTGGAGTTCCTTCTCGAGCTCATACCATAACTCGCCTTCTGTAATATTCTCCAGAGTTGATGTAGCGACTGCTTTATCCCCATGACGGAGAACATCTTCGTCATCAGTCTCGTCTATCCCCGATTGATCAGACAAAGAACAATATTCTACCTTGTTTGCGTCCAGATCTCTGCTTATTTTTTCACTTGCAAGAGATTCTGATGTCTCGGGAATAAGAGGGATGGCCTCAGGCAAATCGTCCACTTTGGAATCAGCTGCAGGAACCACAGCACGACGACGGGGACCCATACACGTCCATGATGAAATGGAAGAGCGAGTCCTAACAACTGCTTGAGCTACATCTTGTGCACGCTTCATCATGACCTGTATTCCACCAAGTAGAGGTCACCTTCCACAGTACGAAAACACAGCATTTTTTTTTTCTTAATCTGAATAGCAATAACATAATATACATAATGAATATCATACAACAAATCAGCCACGAAGTAGCTTCGACTAATTAATGAAAGCAACTTATCATAGTATTCAGTTTGCAGGGAAGAAAATAGCATGTGTCCTCAATGAATAAGAGAACGCCAGCTAAGCTTAAAGGTAAATGAAATTTACTTTTAAGTAATTTCCAACAGGGGTAAGTTACATTTTTATTACTTTTAATAAGAAAAAGTTACTTATTTTGTAAATAACTCTTTCCTTACTGCAAACTAACTTGCTCGTTTCTAAGTTTTATCAGTAAAAAATTATTTCTTGTAAAGAAATTGAAGTGTACCTTTTTAGTTTAGCATGCTCTAAATCCAAAACTACTATTATCCTGAACGAAGAAAACATGGCCAAAACATTTTCCTTAAATTCGATTACAATAAGGGTCCGTTTGATTGCACCATGGAAAATAGGGTAGAAAGAAAACGAATTCCAGGGAAAATATTTGCCTAGAACTTGTTTTACAGGAAATTGTAATTAAATGTGTTTGATTGGTATAATTTTCCATGGAAAATGTTGAAAGTTTGAAATCCGTTTGACTTTTTTTCT
>CAIGRL010311775.1:0-12608 GCA_903798325.1 Fraxinus xanthoxyloides
GTGTGCACATTCAGGCAGAAGAGGACGACTGTAGCAGGGGGAGGGGGTCATAGAATGGGCTGTGCTCTGTTCGCACTTATTTCAGATCCTTATTGGAACCTGTGGAGAGTTCATTCCCCTGGAAAAGGGAATGACAAAGTAAATTACCTCCAATGGTGGCATTTTTACCGTGGACGGTTGTGAGAGGGCAGGTGTTAGCGGCGGATAATTTTTGAAGAAATGATTGTCATATTATGGAATGGTGCTATATGTGTAAGAGAAATGGAGAGACGATCGATCACATGTTCATTCATTGTGATAGTGTTCGTTGGATGTGAAATGATATTCTGGCTTTGCATCATATGAGTTGGATGTTGCCAAGGCGTATAGAGGAGGTGATGTGGGCATGGAAGAGAATGTTTCGAGATAAGAATAGCAAGCATGTTTGGGATCTCATACCATGATGCATCGTATGGTGTATGGAGAGAAAGAAACTCGTTGCTTTGAAGATCAAACACGGACGACGGAAAAGTTTAGAGAATTGTTTTACTTGACTTTGTATAGTTGGTTTAAGGCTGCAACTACTAGTCCGATAGAAGGGTTGTCAAATTTTTTATTGTTTCTATCTTGTTTAAACTTGTGTATTATCTTTTGATTTGATTTATAAAATTGCGTGATTACTCATAAAAAAAAATGATTTCTATTGATATGTCAAGTGCCAAAACAAACTTTGATTGTTGCTTCAGGGACTTCCAGGGCTAGAATAGCTACATCTAAAATGATACTTTTTTAGAAATATTTTTTGAACAGAGACCAACAGAGTACATTTGATGGTACTAATAGCATAGAAACTCGTAAGAATTTCCGCCATTGCATCAGAAAAGGCACGACTAAAATGGTATGGAAAGCAGTTTTATAAATGTCCATAGTACAGAAAGAGAAGATATAGTTGGCAGTATACAGATACTTGATCTCAATTCTAAGCCGTAGGACAGGAAAATATCCATCACCACTATGAAAATGCCTGGTATGGTAATCTTCATATTAAAGGAAAAATATCTTGGATAGAACAAGTAATGGCTCTTAAAAGATCTCTTTGACATTTCAAAATAATTAGAAATCATGAGAAAGCTAATCGGAAAATTATATTGAAATTAAAACTTACAGTTGCCGACCATATGAGTGGATGCTGCTTCAAAGTTGTGCTGATGCTAAGTGCAGAAATTGTACAAGTATGATGCTTCCATGAGACACGGCCAGCCCATGTAAGCTCTTGTTCATGTAGGATAACCATGACAGGCTCAATGTAACCTGTAAATGATTAGTGTCTTATGGTCAATATGTAAGATCCATAACACATTTTAGTGGCCTAAATTCAGGAACAGTATCATTTCAACATTGGAAAAAGGAGTGAGAACACGAACTTGAAAGGGAACAATAACTTGTCCCTATAACACAGCCAGAAAGCAGAATTTCTTTTTAAAGATCATTCAGCAAATTGATAAACTTTCACATCAGTAGGATGGGCTTACAACATTTTCTAGACGAAAAAATCTCAAAGACAAACTATTACCAATTTCTTACACTTACATTGGACCAGTAATCAGTACGTAGTAATCACATATCAATCACAGTAAGGACATCAGAACCAATAGAAAATGCTTTTTGATGATGTCCTACATTGATTAAAGCAAACATGTCTGCCATAGGATGCTGCAGGAAGTCAATTTGATGCTGAACTTAAAAACATATATATCTAAGAAAAAATCTTAAATTGACTAAGGTGCAATATGGACAAGTTAGAAGCACAAATTTCAAGAAGGTGCATATTCCAAAAAATATAGTCCTCATGCAAGAGCAGCCGCGTTGGGCCCCTTAACTCATACTTAATCAGCTAAGTGATCTTATTAAAGAAAACAAAATTCAGTGTTCTCACCATGTATAAATATAAAGTCTTTAACATGCTTCATGTCAAGATCTCGTAGGCCAATAATATACGATGACTCGATTCGAGAAGCAACAGTAGCGCCTGAACTAAATGCGTTGTGCTCGCTGACTAAACCAGAACTGGCCTAACGTCAAAATATCACAATTAAATTCAAACAAAGTTTATAGGAAAAATACAAATAAATATTGGAAGTTGGCAAATTCAAAAATCTTTCTAATGACACAAATCACATAGCAAACACGCTCCAACAGGGTTTAGCATTCAATTGGTTATACTAATCATTTTCAATTGCATAAACCTTCAATTGCTTTAATTGAAAACTACAAATGAAAAATACAATCAAGTGCGGAGATGCTAGTATCAAAGACAAGTCCTTTTGTAAGCCTTATTTTGACGGGTATATAATGCTACGTGAATTAATATGATCAATTGTAAAAAAATTCTTAACCTTCAACTCTTAAATTTTATCATGCAAGTTCGTTTTAGAAGTCGTATTATCATTCCCATTGCTCCCAACCACACTTAGCTCGACACGTGCAGGCTCACAAACAGGACAACAAAATCCATTTAAGATATCTGAGTAAGTTATCCGTCCATAAGCATATTCCACCAGCACAACCATTAAACAGCAGGTTTGATAGAATTATCTTTATATTTTGCAGTTTCGTAGGGTTATCGTGTCTATAAGAGTTCATAATATTCCACAAATAGATGTGAGTGCGTTTAGGCACTGTAAATAATCATAGCATAAAAAGATTTATTAGTCTAGTATTTTAAATTAAATCTATACATTTTTTGCCATTGCTTCTGACAAACAGGTAAATCTTATCATCCTTGATCAGTTCACGTCTAAAAGCATCGTACACATGATCGAGAAAGTTTTATCTTATTGTCTTTGCTATTTCTGGTCATATTACCTCACTTTTGAAGTAACAGGTACTAGTTAAGGCAAATAAATATGCAGAATGTTCAACTAACTAGACAGATGATGATATATGCCAAAGAAGAAAACGAAAGGAGAATAGGACACGACAGTAAAAGGAAACCTCGGCTGCCTTGAGTATTATCATCTGGAGTCCATAAACAAGAACACTGGCACATCTCCCCTGCGGGTCAACCTTCACCAGTGGACCTCTTGAAAAACATTCTCTGCCTCTTTTCAAGTACAGCCAGTCTGGACCCTCAAAACAGTGCATTGAACTGAAGAAAACATAAAACCATATAAGAAGTAATAACAGGATATAGTAGCATCGATAAAAGACTGATGTGAAATAAACAACACTAGAAGCAATTGGAGCTTTTAATTGCATCAAGGCCATTGAAGTTAGTCCAATAGGAAGTGTGGTCATGTCTTAACATCTAAACAGATTCAGAAGTAAAACTCACATTAACAAGACAAGTCAAACGATATGCATTCTCTTCTCAACTAATAATTTGTAATTATTCAAAGCTCCTGACTGGCAAGCACTTTCTAATCCCCCCATAAAACGGTTCAGAGTGCACATCAACACAAATTGAGGAAGAGTGAGTATACTCAAGAGATAATACAGGCATTGCCACCACCAGTGAATTGAAAAACGAGTACACTCTTTTGCTCCCACGGGTCTAGGATGGGAGGAGCATGTTAACAAGATCAAAACTAACCTGGTGCGAAGCCCGTGTATTGAATCATCGAACTCCAAGACTGAAATCTTTGCATCTTGAAAAGTCAATATAATAGCATCTCTCTTCCTTCCACCATCAATGCCTCCACAAGGTAACACCCCCAACGACTCTACATTACCATGCAACCTACACCACAAAACAAAAGCACCCACAAATGTTGAAGATATTTTTGTAGCACACTCATTTCCAAATATGACTCACATGTTTCTAGAAATTCAGAAAGTGAACACATCCATATTACATAATTTCATGTGCTGCAGGTTTAAGAATTATCTAAACTATACCATTCACAGAACTAAATTTTCCAATATCAAGATTCAAAATAAAAGATAATCCAGGTCCAAAGTTTTTATTAGAGTATCTCCAAGAGACTCTACTTTTAAAGAGCATATTTTACAATTTAGAGAGCAAGTAAAAGATTTTAAATATTCCAACAGTCTCTTTATTTTTAAGACTTAATTTTACTACTCCTGATATTTTTCATTATTTTTTCCTATATTTTATTATCATCAACTTCCCTCCAAATTAATATATTATACCCGTCCATTTTCTTTGTATATATTATTTAGTAGGGTCTATATACGGAGCATTGACAATTGAAATTTTTTTAGCGCATTTAATTATAGAGAGTAAGTTTGACTCTCCAAATTTGGAGATTCAAACCCACACTCTATTTTAAAATATTAAAATCTCTTAGACATAATTTTAAAGGTTAAGACTCTTTAAAATAGAGAGCATTTCACTTTTAAAGAGCCTCTCAAATATGCCTTTACAAGGTTACACCCCCCAACGACTCTACATTGCCCTGAAACCTACACTACATAACAAAAGCACCCACAAAATTATGAAGATAAGTATGTAGCACACTCATTTCCAAATATGACTAGCACATATTTCTAGAAATTCAGAAAGAGAAAGCGTCCATATTACATAATTTCATGTGCTGCCATTTTAAGAATTATCCAAATTGTACCATTCACATAACTAGATTCCCCAATATCAGGATTCAAAATAAAAGATAATCCATTTCCAAACTTTTTATTACATATGTAAAAACAAAACAAAACCCAAAAATAAATAAAGATAACAATTATTGTTAATTATTATAAGAGCTTGAGATCCAGGCTGAGCGTGTGAACAGTCATTGAACTTGTAGAGAAGTCCTATCTTATTTATCATGTCCTTAAATTTTTTAATTATTAATTAACGACAATGATCACAGTAACATTTGAAAAGATATAATGCAATCAAAAACACATTTTCCAACTAAAATTTTTAATGTAAAGGCATTTTCCTATATGCCAGAAAACATTTCCCGGAAAAAAAATTTCAGGACAATGCCATCAGCTTCAATTCCAGTTCAGTACAAATTACAGTCGTCGACAGTCCATTAATAGGGGCACCCTTTTCTGACCACCAGTTTAAAGTTTGATATCAGTAGAGAATTGAAGTTGATGAAGAGCATGTACACCAATTCCCCAAATTAGCCAGAAAGGAGAAAAAATTTCAAAAATAACCTAAAAACATATCTTTTGAAAAACCTGTAATGGCAAACTAGCTCAAGGGATGCCCCAGAAATGCCAGCTAAGACACCGCCGCGCTTGGGCTCGGCCAGATTCTTGGAGTCCACAGGTGAAGATGAATCTTCCTGCAACCTGACAGTGTAGATTTCGAGAACATTGGCGGCAGCGGTGATGAGGTTGGGTATTGGGCCAGCGGGCTTGGTGGAAGTGAGCCATTCGGAGTCCAGGTCGTCGGCGGATACCGGGTGAATTCGGGGAGTGAAATCGGTGGCGGAATGGGAGATAAAGCCGGAGGCGCAGTGCTCGATGCCAGTAGGCAAATGCATCATCTTGTACGCTGCGAAACTCATGTTGTACGTTTGCGGTTTTGCGAGGGTTTTGCGAGGTAGATTGTGGGAACTGCGTGTGTAGGAGAAAACGGGCGGGCCGCGGGCTAAGATTTCTATACCGGAGGTCTGGAACGTTGTAATAGGGCAGCTTCAAGAGAGTCTATTATACCGTCAATATTTTATTACTGGAAAAATTGTAGCAGGAATCCCTAATTTTTTTAAATTATTGTAGAATTTACTATAACTTTAAATTTATATAAGTGAAGGTTCATCACCTTTCAAAAATATACAGTTAAAGTCCAAATTGATGATTTCCGTCCACTTTTTCGTTAATTGATCAAAAAAATGAAAATTTTTATCAATTTTGACCAAATTAAAAATGACAAAATGGTACTTTTTACATTTTTTCATATTACTAGTGGGATAGACGTGCATTACACGTTAATTGGATAATGTTAAAAATAAATGTCTAACAAAATAAAGAATAAGTCTATAAAAATAGACATACAAATTATATTTATAAGCTCAACCTACAAATAGAAAAGGCACAACTTTCAAATAAAAAATGAGTCTAAAAAAATCGTGTAACACCACATTTAAGTATGCAGATTTACCCGCTCATAAAGAATATGAAATGCTTGTTTCACAGGAACGTTTCTATCCACGGCAATTATGTGTCAGAAGATGTAGTATTATAAAAGCTAAAAAGTTAGTTACTTTGTGCATACAAAAACCAATAATTATTAGAAAAAATTGCAGTCACGGTACCAAACCTTTCACATTTTTGCAGAGTTTGTCCAAACTTTTCGTTTGTGCCACTAGAGGTATCAAACCTTTAAAAATGTCACAATTGGAGTCCAGATGGATGGAATCCATCTATTTGACCGTTAGTTAAACATTAAAAAAATTTGACCTCTTTTAACTAATTTATAAGGGATAAAATAGTGTTTTTTTATATTATTCTAAATAAAATAATATTATAGTAATTAAAAAAATATTAAAAAAACAAAAAAGAAATATCTGGAAGAACGCTATTCTTCTTCCCCGCCCTGACCCTGCCCCGATGGATGTTCTCTCGCGCGCTGAGCTTCCTCTAGGTGAAATCCCATTGATATTCCCTTAAAGGACAACATCCCACCAATTATTTCATCATCACTTATTATTCACACTAAGAACCGAGGCATCAATCTGGTTCAAATCAACCTTAGCAAGCCATTAATCGATCAAACCACATACCATTGCATCATCCACAAGCTTTACGACCCAAAATGGTGCAAACAATTGCAAGAATTATCTTCCCAGAACCCCGATGTTATCCTCGTCGACTCTGACTCTATTGACCGGCGTCACAATCGAATTTCCATGCTCCAAGTTATAAACGAGCTAAAGATCTGTCAACAACCTGAAATTTCGTTTAGGATTCCGAAGCAGATTTTTGTTGACAATCTTGCATTCTTTTATGATATAGAGGGGTTGAAGTTTCCAGTAATTGCAAAGCCATTGGTTGCAAATGGGAGCGCCAACTCTCATCAGATGACCGTAGTTTTTAATAAGGAAGGCTTGAAAGAGTTAAAAGCCCCAATTATACTTCAGGAGTTTATGAACCATGGAGGACTGGTTTTCAAAGCCTATGTGGTTGGAGACATGTGAAATGTGGCTAGAAGAAGCCTAACGCGAGGCAACATCCAATAAGGCGGGGTGGGACGGGGAAGAAGAATAGTGTTCTTCCAGATTTTTCTTTTTTATTTTTTAATATTTTATTTAATTACTATAATATTATTTTATCTAGAATAATATAAAATATTATTTTACCCCTTATATATTAGTCAAAATGGGTCAAATTTTTTTAATGGTCAACTAACGGTCAAATTNAGTTTATGAACCATGGAGGACTGGTTTTCAAAGCCTATGTGGTTGGAGACATGTGAAATGTGGCTAGAAGAAGCCTAACGCGAGGCAACATCCAATAAGGCGGGGTGGGACGGGGAAGAAGAATAGTGTTCTTCCAGATTTTTCTTTTTTATTTTTTAATATTTTATTTAATTACTATAATATTATTTTATCTAGAATAATATAAAATATTATTTTACCCCTTATATATTAGTCAAAATGGGTCAAATTTTTTTAATGGTCAACTAACGGTCAAATTGATGGATTTCATCCATTTGGACTCCAACTGCGACATTTTTAAAGGTTTGATGCATCCGGTGACTCAAATGAAAGATTTGGGCAAAGTCTATAAAAATATGAAAGATTTGGTACCGTAACTGCAATTTTCCCTAATTATTATGAAGCAATAAATGCATGTACAACAAGCCACCTTGCTAGACTCAAGGAGCAACTCTTATGCAGTATGAGTAGAATGAAATACCATATGTAGTTCTTAGAAGAAGGGAAAATATATCAGAAACATACTATAAATAAACGTTATATTTTCCAGAGGTTTAGTTATTATAAAATCCAGTACATAAATAATTCAATCAGAGTAGTAAACCCATAAAATGAGACAAAAGATTCCAGCATATGTTAAGTAATAAAATTCAATTTAATTTCACAATCCATAGATCATTTAGTATAAAAGTTAACTTTTTCTTAAGTTAAATATAATGTCACATTCTACAAATAATAGTGCATGAGTAATTGCAACTTTAGCCGCTTATACAGGTGAATCTATGAAGTTGGCTTAGCATTACAAATTCGAAATACATATTAGCAAGACACTTTGTAAAGAATCTTAATTTTCATCATCCTCTTTTTCTGAGCCTCCTCTCTACATTACGTAAGAGCTTGCAGATAAGATGACCTCTTCCGAAAATTTTAAATAAGTTCTCTAGTTTACTATGTGCACCAAAATAATGGGTAAACTATCTACATTTGGATAGAAATTGAATTGAGAAATAAGTTACACCAAATTCAATATCTACATGAAATGCAGGATCACAAAATGTGATGAAGGCTATTTCGGAAAGCGTAAGAAAAATTCAATTACGATGTTACAGTATTCTTCATACTCACCATAATGAGCATGACTAAATTATAATGACAAGGTAGAATAAACTTCAGTGATGGAAAATAATGCTATGCAAGAATTAAAGTACTCATCCCTCAGATTAAGTTACATTTGAGAATTTTATAGAATATATTTCATTTTATGATATTCAAGAAATGTTAGTTATGCAATATGGATGGGCTTATATCAGGCACATGTGTTGGAAGAACTAAAAGTTTCAGCCGTCAAGTACACTTTGAATCCAGGTTAATCCAATTATCATTGGACTTAAGGCTCTAAATCAAATATACACTAAACAGTAACACATCGAAGATAAACTACGAAATGGGCTTAATTGCAAGTTTCTGCATGTATTTTTTGAAACTTTCTTGCTTGTAAAATATAAGAAACTTATTGTCTACATTAATAATCATCCATCGACAAATAACCGTTCTTGACGAAGAAACTTAATAACTTCTTAATTTTTTCAATTTGTTTACATTTAGTGAAGAGCATTGGATGTAGCACATCTCCTAACATTCAAAGAGTAATTTTTGTGATGAAAAACTCTGTATTAATGTTCATATTCATAAGTAATAAAAATATAAATGTTATGAAGAATATGCTCTAAAACATGCTTGAATTACAATGATGGATATGCCAATCCACACAAAAGCGTCTGCATTTTTCTAAATAAAATTCAAAATGTTGTAAATTTCCTAAAAATTAAGAGGATAGAAGGAGAATTATGATTGATTCAAGCAAGTATTAACACAAAAGATTCGGTAAAATTTAGTCAATCAAATTCAAGTTTGTCCATGTAATGCAGACTTGAAACAATGACTTTTGCATAATCTATTATCATATTGAATCGCTTAATCTAAAAGATTTAGCAATTAAATAGGACTATATCTATATCATTTAAGTATTATCGTCAATTACTTATATAGAAAAAATTTATATATGGTCAAATAAGACAAATAACATTTAACTTATAGGAAACAATGAAGTCAGAGAAATGAAGGTATTCTTTCCACTTCATGTTCTATACTCATGTTTCGGCATCAAGTGAATATTATGAAATGTTAGAATTGAATGGAAACCTGACATTCTCATCATCTTTTCCTTGCATAGAAAGAGAAACTATTAACTCCAAGAAAGGAAAACACTCTTCCAACGTTGTATATTAGCAAAAACTTGAAATTTCTACCGTTTGAATAAAAATGTTTGATAGCATGTGTTCATTTGCCAGCAGCATAAATAGATACAAGCCAATAAAAGTTTATTTTATAATTTGAAGAAGATAATCTTCACCTTTAGCAAATTCAATTGCACGTGTGAGCATATAGATCCATCATTTTTTGCAACTTGGCCATCTTTTGCATTTAAGTTACCCCACGGTAACCCTCCAAATCCATATTTAGGGAAACTTGAAAGGTTTCCTTGTGCTTGAGCTTGTGCTAGGACTTGTCGTTATTATGATGCCAAAAGAAACTGATTTTGGCTATGTAAATTAGATGTCTACACATGCAAGCCCAAGTTTGGCCGTAATTCATCTATGCCCTGTATGACATGGTAATCATCAGATGCCAAGAATTCATACATGTAATGATGTTAAAAGAATATGTGTCAGGATCAAAACATAAGAAACTCACAGTTAGAGGCCAGCCCTTCAACGAAAGACCAATGACTCCTTGATTCAATCTTGAAAATAAGAAAAATTGTATTTAAGAACTCCCAATACATTACATGCAACATTAATCTAATATGACAAAGTTGTTCACTAATTCAATAAGAAAAATAATATTTTAACACGGTTCTAATATTTCAATCATGAGATTTTTGAGAAACTTTTGCAGATGAGTAAAACATCAAAATAGATTAATATTAGCTCATCAGGGAATATGTTAATAAGAAGGATGATATTAACTATTATTAATACAATGACATTAAAGTACACATGCCAATCGGCTTCACTTATGCATCGAATATAATTAAGTTCAACAAGATAATACAACACATGCAAAACTACAATGGTATATGTTGACATCTTGTAGAGGTGAGTCTAATGTTCTGTGTTAGTGGACATCACATAATTTCTACACGATTCACATGGTTTTCATGCCAAAAGAATCAAATCCATCAATTATCCAAAATTATATTGTCTTCGTTCTAGTCTTGCTAGGCAGCAAAGTTGGCAATAATTATGTGTATATTCAATTTCGTATTTTGCATTTACACCTCTCAGACCAACAATAGCAAATATGATGCATTAAACAACTGAATTCGAAATGATAAATATCCATTGGATCAAACATTCTGGAGATTTGAATGAAAACAAATTAGAATTGCAAAACGAATTAAAAGGAAAATTTGAGATACAAAGAAAATAAATATTGCAATTGCTAAAAGAAAATGTATCTCAAAATGTTAGTTGGAAATTTAATGAAAATGTAATTGGTAGAAAAAAAACAGTTTCCATGCAGAGTAGAGGACACCGTATCCGCGCGGTGTCCTCGTCATGTCTGCATCTGCGCGACACCACGGGGACACTATGCCTGTGTCCGCGCAATGTGGAGACTTTTTTTTCATTTCTTCTAGAGCCAGCATTTTATCATTTAATACTCTTATTATCACACAACCATTGACTCGCATTGACTTAAGAAGTTTTCAAGTATCGCCCGGCATTAAATATTTGCACAAGTAATAAATTTTGATTCTATATAATCATCTTTAGCTCCCTAACAACAAATTGCATCACAATTTTCTAATAGAACATATCATATAAGGCCAAGATCATATAGTTTCCTTATTTGATGAAATCCCATAAACAAATAAGGGTCACTGAAAGAATTCTGGAATCTAGGATTGAGAGTCTTCATGGTAAATGTTATATTTTGGTTGTGGTAGATGATTTCTCTCGGTACACATGGATTGAGTTGCTGAGAGAAAAATCTGAGATGTTCAGCCTTGTCATATCCTTGTGGAAGAGGCTTAGAAATGAGAAATTTTTTACCATAACTAGAATTCGTAGTGATTATGGGAAAGAGTTTGAAAACTCTAACATTTAGAACTTCTGCATGGAGAGGAAATCCAACATGAGTTCTCTTCACCGATCATTCCATGACAAAATGGAGTAATAGAGAAGAAAAACTGTGTACTTCAAGAAATGGTTGGAGCCATACTTCAGGTAAGGGACTAGCAATGTATTTCTACGGTGAAGTCATCAACATTGCGTGTCACATAATGAACATGGTTTAACTTAGACCTAAAACTAATAAGACACCCTATGAAATCTGGAAGGGTAAAAAGCCTGCTGTTAAATACTTTCGTGTGTTAGGCAGCAAATGTTATATTTTGAGAAATAGAGAAAATTTGGAAAGTTTGACTCCAAGAGTGATGATGGAATATTTCTAGGATACTCTAGGAACAGTCGAGCCTATCGTGTATACAATTCTCTTACACGAGTTGTGATGGAGTCCATAAATGTCGTGATGATGATGTTTTTAGTGAGTGGGAGATTAGAAGAGATTGGGGAGAGTTAGATCACTCGAGTATAGATCCTATTACGATAACTGAACCTAAAGAAATATAAATTCCCGATCCCCCACACACTTCGAAATGTCTAGATACTTCCAATAAAGAGTCTTCACTTGATGATAAATCCAAACCTCTTAAGGAACCTTCATCTATAGTTAAGTCTTACCATCCTAAGGTCAATATTATTGGGGATTTAGATGAAGGGATGAGACTTCGCAAGAGGGTTTTAAACAACCTGACATTTTCTAGTTATGTGTCTCGGATTGAGCCTAAGTAAGTACAAGGTGCCATTTGTGATGAATGTTGGGTAAATGCGATGTATGAGGAGCTAAATCAGTTTGTGAGAAACAACGCATGGTATTTAATCCCTATGCCTAATGTTTGTAATGTTGTAAGTACTAAGTGAATATTTAAGGATAAGACCGATGATTAAAGTACCATAACTAGGAATAAAGCGATGTTAGTTACCCAAGAATATACTCAGGTTGAAGGGGTTGAGTTTGATGAGATTTTTGCTCCTGTAGCTCGCCTTGAATCCATTAGAATTCTTCTGGCCATTGCTCAGATGATAGGAATGTAAAATGCATATTTTTCCCTCCTTATTTTATGCGCTCATATGTTTATTTTGTGCCAAA
>CAIGRL010311815.1:0-12143 GCA_903798325.1 Fraxinus xanthoxyloides
CACCTTTTGTGCATCAAAGGGTTGTACCTAGGAAAAGGGAGGAAAACATTTTCCGTGGAAAATTTAGCATATCAAACAGTCAAAAAGTAGAAGTTGGAAAATATTTTCCTACTTCCAGGGAAAATCTCGCGAATCAAACACTGCCTAATTCTCCATCAATCTACTATTCCAAAATACATTCTTCCAAAATAATATCCATCAAACACACTCTAAGAAAGTTTGATATTTCGAGATCTATTTGCTCAAGATTGGGGTGCTTGAGGTAGATGACTAGATTCTCTCCAACACCTTACTTTGGCAATTTTTTGGTACCACATGATCCAATAATTTCTAATATTGTAAAATTTGTCAATGACGTAGGATTTTGCTCGTTTTATTTTATTTATAAATAAGAATAAGATAATCAACTTGCTTGCTTCCTTTGCTACTAATTTACAGTCTTTCGGAAATGTGTCGAATGTATTTCCGACCTTATTTCGCTGCATTTCGTTATAATAAAATATAAAAATAAAAAGTATATTGATTTTTTGCAAATATCTCTCCTGGCTTTTCCCGCCCAAAATGAACTAAAATAGAAATCAAACCAAAAATTAAACAAATGCTGCGATGTCTACCGCCACCGCACCGCCAATACCCGGCTCCGCCACCGCCAACCACAACCCTCCACAACCACAACCGCCGCCGCTGACGGATGTAGAATTAGTCCAGCTAGCCCAACAGAACCACCGCCCTATCTCCTCTCAACCTACACCCGTCCACCTCCCGCCATTTCTTCTCTCCGAGTCCTCCCACCCTACTCTCCTCTCCTACCTCGATTCACGCGCCGCCTCGGTTAATTCGTCTTCCTCCGTGGCCGAATATATTTCCGCCCTTCTCTCTCTGATCTCACACCACACCTCCGCCCTCTCGTCCCTCCTCCCCTCCCTCCTCCTATATTATCTTCCCCTCTTCACTTCCCGCAAAATCCCGCATGATCACTGCTCGCTCTCCACTCTCCAGCTCTTCGCCGTACACCTTGATGCAATTGAAATCACGAAAATTCCCGAAACTATTGATTTAATCATCATGTATCTTCATGATATCAAGGATTTTGAAGATGCCCATGTCCTAGTTCTCCTCCCAAAGTGTCTTGAATTAGTCAGAATCTCCAATGAAATCGAGAAGCCCATTGAGTACATAAACTCGGTGATTGATGGTTTGCTTGATTGTGAGTGGAGCAAGGTTGTGTTGGTGAAATTGGTGGAAATAATCCGAGATTTTTCATGTATCGATAAAGGGAGAAAAAGGGATTTTTTGGATAAAGTTTTTAATGGAATGCGAAACAACATCGAAATGCAGGATTTGCCGGGGCTGGTTTATCAATTATTGGTGTTGGCCTCGAAAGGTTTTGGTAAAAAGGAGGTGATTGAAGGGATTGTTTCTTATTTTGGTGGTAAAATCAAGGGTGGTTCAATCATGAGGCAAGTGGAGGGGACTGTTTTGCTGCACGTAAATTTTGCAGTAAAGCAGGATCCTTCGTTGGGACAGGAGGTTTTGGGGCTGGTGAGGTTGGATTCTCGGGCTTTGAATCATTTTACCATCGCCCTTTTGCTGTCGGTGGCTAGAATTAGGAGGTTCAGTGAGAGTGCTATTGGGGTTCTCAGAACTGCATTGTTTAATGCTTATAAAGATTACAACTTCGCAAAGTAAGCAGTATGTTGTCATGGCGTTTAATTAATATGCCATTGTTTTGTTTTGTTTTATATTTATATTTTGTATTTTTTTATCGGCCTCATCATGATTGATTTATTCTGTTTTGATTTTGTGCTTCTACCAGTTACAAGAAAGATTATTATTGCATATTTTTGTACTTAGAGAAAGAGACTTGTGCTGTTGATTTTGCATGCGGCATAAACTTTCTGGAAGATATGACTGCATACTTGTTCGGTTGATCCTTGGCTTAACTTATGAGGATGCTTATCATTGCATTCGTGCTTAAACAAGCCTGATTTATATATGAGAAGATTTGACGTGCAATGATTTCAATTTACAACAATATCAGTTTTACTAGTATCATCATACGTGATTAAATGTGTTCAAGACATTTTCCTATTTGGACATTTGAAGTAGCAATGGGAAAGCATTGTGAAACTTATGTTGTAGACATTTACCATTTTTAGTAGCCGTTGGTGATCCATGTCAGCTATTATTTTCTTCGTGCAATTATCTAATATTAACTACCACAGCTGCAGATTAATGGGGACAACGGTTTTCTTGTTTCTTTAATCAATTTCATTCCAAATCCTGTATGATTTGTTTATCAATCCATTCTTTTGTTTCAGAGTCTGTAAATGGCTATCAGATGAACTGAAGGAAGAATATCTGCAGAATGCCAGAGTCATAGAGAAGGCTGTGCTTAAAGCTGTAAGCTTACCTTCCTTTTATACTGCACCGGCCACTGTGTTAATATTGATATTCCCTTCATATGTAAATCTACTACACTGTGCATAAAAAATATATGATGTCATACTTACAATTTTTTTGAGAAAGTTCATCAACAAATATGTATTGTAAATGCACAATTTCGTTGGTCCTCATTGTTTGGAACTTCAAACAAAACTTTCTTCAACCTGGATGTTATGAATTCCCACTCGTGTGTGTACAAAAATTATGATTAATATGATTTCAACGGGATTATGAACCAAATAGATGGTGAATGATGATCTTAGGCAGTGTCTGCCATAGGGTTCTGCATCATTCTGGGTATTAGGTGATTGTCCACTTTGTCTGATAACTTGAGTAAAGCACAGCAATACATGTTATACATTTGTTTTGTCTAACTAGATCATATCTCTCTCTCTTTTTTTTTTTCTCCTTCTCTCTGTCCTTGTTTTGTAGGTTAATGAGAGCCATTATGGAAGAGAGCACATTGTACCCAGCATTGTCCAATTTGGATTTGGATTACTAGAAGGAGTAGAAGAAGGAAACCAAAAAAAATTGTCCAAGTCTGATGGTCTGATGGGTTCTGAAGAGCTGGCTACTCAGGTGCTGAAAAGTTTATTTGAAATGCATGACATGGCAAGAAATGAGGTCAGTAATTCAGTATAGGATGCCTGCTTAATATGAAATATGTCACTCTTTTTCCCTACCACGTGGGAAGTAGCATCAAAGGGTAAAAAGAGCTTTCCTGGAAGAAATATTGTTAGGATATAAATCTTGAGGAATGCCTGTCTGAAATTATTTTTTTGATGAACAGTTGCTTTTCACATGTATTTCAACCTATTAATTTGTAGAATACATATACAGTGTGATATAACTGTATTTTACGCAGATAATTGAGCAATGCAAATTTCGGGTTCTTTCTTTAAAGCCTGAACGAGGCCATCCCGTCATAAGGTAACCATTAGTTACCATTATTGAGGTCTTTTAGTTTGCATTATGTACTATTGATCTTATTTGTTTGCCACTAGATTGCTCGGATATCTCGTTCTGATTCACCCACACCCAATGTTAGATCACGTTTCACACTTGAAGGAAATGCTGGATTATTTCACATTCATGCATGACAAGATTTCCTCTCATCTTGTTGCTGTTCTGTTACCTCTCATCAAGATCAGTCGTGTTCTTCAGGTACTCAATGCTGCAATTCATTATTCAGCCTAATAATTCTATAGTGCCAAGTTATATGCAAGGAGATATCTTTAATACATCTAACCGAATTGAGTTAACTTTGCTTATTCTCCCGCCTTCTCATTCTTTCCAAAATGCAGGATTATACCATCTTGGTATTGCGAAAGGCTATGTTTAGACGAGAAAGTTCGGTTCGTCTTGCTGCTACTGGAGCTATTATTGATCTGATATTAGCATGTAAGCAATCAAAAGGAGATAGACTGTTTTCTTTTCAAGAATCAAGTAGTCAGGCAAGTTGCAGCCAGCAAGCTGAAATACCCCATGCTACTGGGGCAGGGCTTTTCGAAGAGCTCAGTGGCTTGCTACAAAGATGTCTTTATCAGCAGGTGCCTTCCAAATGTTTCATTACCTTTTCCTTGTACCTTGTGTTTACTCTGTCATATGATTATGGTATACTGAGGTAGAATCTCCATTTCTAATTTAGTGCACTACATATTAAGCCTCCAGTCTTATCGTCCATGATTTAAAGTTTCAAAAGCGAGAAGACACCTCACAAAAATTGATTATCTTTGACTGGTTAAGAAAACTTTTTGATTCATATATCAACAACATGATGAATAAAATAGTAAATGTAATGGAGCAATGATTTTTTATTCAGGATGGAAAGCATTATTAAAAAGATTATGCCCCTTTCCTCTTTAATTCAACTTATGTTTCCAGGCAAGCATGAGGGAGGTCCTGTATCATGGCTTAGTGAAGCTTGTTCTGGTGGATCACTTATTTGTTGAGGCTGTTTTCGATTTTCTCTTGCCTCACTTCCTACGATTTTACAGAGAGGTATTTATTTGCAACGCGTGTGCAACTAATGTTGTCTCTCTATGATACTGCAGAAGAATATTTTATTAATTTTCTGATTTTCTCTCGTCTGGTTTGACTGTTTAGTTATAATTTTACACGTTCTCACAATTTGACACTCCACACTAAAATATTGTACTCCAGGATGCAGATGTACCATTGGCAATTGACCTATGTGCTAAACTAGACTGTGGTGGAGTTTGTATTGAAGAGCCACTGGACTGCCTTATGTTTTGCATCTCTTTGATTCTTTTTCTTCAACCACATTGCAGATCTGACCCTCTTCCTGATTCAGGGGCTTGTTTTGGCTTCTCTATCACACAAGAGAATGAGGTATCTCAATTTCATGACATAAAGATCCAATTAATGTGAAATAAATTTAGTCTTCATTACCTTGACAATGACATCAAACTGATCAGGCTGGAAAAGTGTTGTCTGGAGAGTCATTCTCCAACGCGTTAGTGAAGATCCGGAAGTTTCTAAGAAACGGGAATTTAGAAGGTGCATAATTTTTTTTATTGAACTTCTCACATTTAGATCAAGTTTTTTGGTGGTCAACATTGCTGTTCACTTATTTTTTCTTTTCAGTAGTTTGTCTGGAGTCTGTGTACTATAAGCGATAGTTTATTTCTTTTTGATTCTTATCCTGTGAAACAGATACATTACAGCATAATAATTGAAACTGTACCTTGTTTCTCTACTAAACCTCTTCTTTAAATGATCGGAATTCTTGTTACTTATGTGGTTGTATTATTTGCATGTTTAATCAGGCATGCTGTGTAAAAGTCAAAATTCAGGCTCTACCCCTATAGAAGATGAAAAATTGAGATTCCATGCTATCCTTTTGTTGGGGATTGTTGAGGTAATGTTGAACATCACGGTTACTGAATTGGAGAAAGCAACAGATGTAAACAAAATGGAACTGGAAAGGGAACTTTTAACGTTTGTTGGCTTTCATGATTCTTTGGAAAAGCATACATCTATTTCTCGACCGAGCAATGGTATTAGAAGAGGGACAGTACGACCTACTGCTAGTGATGCTGCCGATAGACTTGCTCCAGGCAGCACCAAGCCCTCTCCAGAAAGAACACCTCTTCTAGCAATGCCGACCATCTGTCAGCTATTGAAAATGGCATTAGAATCGTTGACACGTGATTCCTTTAGAACTGAAGCAGCTTCCCAGAACCACGTGCAGTTGTCCACCGGCGAGGCATCAGCTCCAAATTCTGAACTTCTTTCTTCCATTTTAAATATTTGCTCTCGCCAGTTAAAACTTTTTCCTTTTTCGGATAAAGATGATCCTTGGAAGACATTGATTTATGGTGATATTAAGATGTTGGGGTCTCCACTGCTGAAACTGATTTGGTGTCTCAAGTCTGATATAGATAAAAAGAGAAAAGAAGCCAAGGGAAGGAAAGATGTTGAAGATAGAAAGGAACATATTCATTTGGGATTGCTTTGCTTGAAGAAATTGATTGAGATAAGTTTGTATAGCTCGAAATATGTGGGCTTAATTGAAGACTTGGTCTCGTCTCCTGGACTTGAGCAAGAATCAACCCATTCTATGGAATTCCACGCCATTGATGAATGTAAATTAGCTGACGGAATCGATGATCAGAACACGAGAAGCGAAGAATTATTCATTAATAGGAATATTAAACCATTGCTTACTGAGTTTCTTGCTTTTTCTTTCTTCCATGAAGCTCAGGTGAACTCATCTTGACCTCTACATTGTTTTATTTGTTTTGCCTTTGTATAGTACTTACGATGAAAATTATCACTTCCGATAAATGTAATTATGCTACCATTAGATTGTGGCTGGAAACGAGCCAAGAAAGCTCAAGAACATGGTTGGCTTAGTTAGATCTTCATGGATCATAAGCTAGCTTCGTGAGCTCTCATAAGCTACCTTTTAAATATCCTATGACGACACTCATGAATTGAGAATACGTGATTAATTTAAAGTTAAATCATTTTGAAAAATGCAGTTGGTTCATCTTATATTTATTTATTTATATATGCTAGGAAAGCTAAAAATATATTTGAAACTGTTTGCTCTGGCGCCTGCATCATGCATGAGTGATAACCTTGTCAAACTTTATTTTCCCCCTCATTCTCAATCTGTTTGTGAATCCTTAATCTGGGGTTCTAAAAGAAGCTCGAATGTTAGATGTTAACTCTGAGACATCAGGTGCAGAACCTGATAAATTATATTTTCTCGAAATCAGAGAGAAAATGAAAGTAGAAACTTAGAAAATTGGTGAATGCACTTCATATTTCTTCTTGCAAGTGCTAGAGATAAGTTTGTGGTCAGAAATCTACAGTCATGATTAAACCGAAGAGAAATGAAAATGCAGATCTTATTTGGAAGATAACTTTTGATAGTGACATTATGGGGAACACACACATGACATGTAATTCTATTTTCCTTCTTCCCTAGTCACAAAATGAAGTTCAAATAGGAAATCTTTATGCCATGAACATTGTTTCTTTAGGTCACTGTATTGTTGCCCTTTCTTACCTCTAATACTCATTAACACGAATATCTATTTTCTCAGGTTATTTGTGATATAACAGCTATGATTGGCAACAAATTGCCTGAGGAAAGGAAGAATCTTGTTGCCATGTGGGCTATACGCATCTGCAAAAACAGTGATGTGTCAAATTCTAAGGTTGCTAAAAGCTTGGTCTCTCTTGCTGTTTCTTTAAGCTCGCCTCCTAGTGACCTACTGGTCGCCCAAGAAATGGCTGCAGAACTTTCAAAAGTGACTGGATCAGATAACAGTGATCCTTTAGAGAAATCTGAAACCTTCCGCATCATAAACAAATCAACGGATGATGCAATAGCTTCTATCCTACTGCAGTTAGCTGAATCAACAGTCGTTGACATGGATTGGATTATAACAAGACTGAATACATGCTACACAGCTACTCGAAAAGGCATTCCTCCTAATCAAACGGGTATATTTGATTCTGGATCAGTACTGGAAGAGACACTTTATTCAAGAGCAGAAGCCCTCTTGAAGGTCTTATCTTTTTTCGTTGCCATGACATTCAAGGGTATGTATTTGCTCACACATGCAAATTGTGCAAATCATCGTGCATTTTGTTGGCTCATTATAATTTATCTCCATTGAAAATGCAGATCCTCAAGCAGAGCATTTAGTGAGAATTGCTGCAAAGTTTTACAAGAACCTAGCTAGAATATCAAAGCTGCGTATTGCTCCTAAAGGCTGCAAGCAAGTTTTACCGAGCCTTAATTACCAGAAACTCGTGGAAATAACTTGCAGGCAGTTAACTGCCCCAATTTATAACTTTGTGTCACAGATGCAACAGGTATTTCTCATGTATCCCTTGCTGCTTTTACTAGTACGCTTCATTCATGATAACTTTAAGTTTTCATAATTCTTGGGGTTGTGTCATTGCTGATCTGCAGAACCAACAAGAGAGCAATAAAACTAGAGGACTTGTTAATAAAATCAAGAGAGAAAACCGATGCATTCCGGACTTGATCTTCCAGATAGAAGACTATGAGAAATATCTCATCCGACTGAGCAAGATCACCAAAATTAATCTGTTGAGGCATGCCAAACGTAGCACATCCCGAGATTTCAAAATTGTAGAGCCAAGTGGAGATGCATTGGAAGAAGAAAACCTGAACCAAGAACTGGAAAACTATAATTGCAATGATGCTGAAAGTGAATCGTCCAAAGAATCTGGAAATGAAGAAACTGAAAACGTTCTGGCGGTCGAGTCTAGTCCTCTGGCTGCAGAGGATTCTGAGAGTGAGGATGAAGCTGCTCTTCCTAGAGCTAAAAGAGCCAAAATGGGCACCGTTGTGCACGAATCCTCGGATGAAGAAGCATAACAATCATCATCATTTGCCTGTTTCGTAGGTATATAAAATAGCATTTGGATAGTATTACGAAGGAAAACAAGTTAAAATCTTGTTAATTGTACTTTGGTACATAGAGTTTATTAATATTTTATCAAATATGAATCTTTGCTTTCCACTCGTGTTGTAAGATACGATCTTCGTGCGACTTTGAAACCATAATTTTACTTACGAAAAATAAGTAATTTTCAAAATAAATTTTTCATTAGTCAAAACATTATTTTTAGTTTTTAACCATAGCTCTGCACCCCAATTATCTTCGCACTCCCTAGAGTTAGTGGCAAAAGCTCAAGCAGACAGCGACTGAGAATATGAATGGCGGTGGCGCAGTCTACCAACACCATCGGCAGTCTCGCCGGCCCTGCTTGCCGTATCTATCACTAATTCTTTCACTCGCGGTTATGGTAGCAATAGTCAACGGTGGCGAGTTTACAGATTCTTCAGCAATCATATCGAGATTCCAACAATACCTGAAAATCAACACTGCCCATCCCGAACCCAACTACCACAAAGCCGCCGATTTCATAGTCTCAGTGGCCAATTCCCTTTCCCTCGAATCCCAAATCCTGGAATTCGTAAAGGGCAAGCCGTTGGTCCTCCTCAAATGGGCCGGTAGCGACCCCAGCCTCCCCTCTGTCCTCCTCAATTCGCATACGGATGTCGTCCCGGCCGAGCAGGAAAAGTGGGCACACGCGCCTTTTGATGCCCACCTTGACCCTTCTACCGGCCATATCTATGCTAGAGGCTCTCAGGATATGAAGTGTGTCAGTCTTCAGTACTTGGAAGCCATTGGTAAGCTACAGACCTCAGGGTTTCGCCCAATTCGCACCGTGTACCTTTCTTTTGTGCCTGATGAGGAAATTGGTGGACATGATGGTGCCGAGAAGTTTGCTGATTCAGAGGTTTTCAAGAAGATGAATGTTGGGTTTGTGCTTGATGAGGGATTGGCCTCACCCACTGAGAATTACAGGTTGTTCTATGCAGAAAGGTGCCCGTGGTGGTTAGTGATTAAGGCCACTGGGGCGCCTGGTCACGGGGCAAAGCTGTATGAAAATACTGCAATGGAGAATCTACTCAAAAGCATTGAGAGCGTCAGGAGATTCAGGGCTGCTCAGTTTGATTTTGTGAAGGCAGGTCTCAAAGCTGAAGGAGAGGTCATTTCTGTTAACATGGTGTTCTTGAAAGCGGGCACGCCCTCTCCAACTGTGAGTGCGACATTGGTTCTTGTTTCAGATCCATCGCTGCACAGCGTACACTGATAAGTTCTGATAAGTTCAATTTTCTACCTTGTAATTTCACAATCATCACCATTACGGATGTTGGATAGCACACCGTCCAAATGGGGTTGTTGATTGAGGAGACGCGTTGATGCTCTGCTTGACTGTCTTGCATTCAATGACTCAACATGTCATCACCCCTTACTGGAAGTCTATAAATAAACCTAATTCCCTCCAAATTATTAATTCCACCCACCATTCAAACACTCAATCCAATTATCCAAAGACCTAGCCCAAGATTCCCTTGCTACCAAAAACCTTGTGCCATTGTGCACTTCCACCTGTGATCACTCAATAAATTACACATACACATAAACTTTTTTCTTGTTCTGATAATAAAGATGAAATTGTTTTACAGAATAGCTTCCTTATTTCTTCGTAAAGCTAGAAACCTAGTACTTCAGCTGCCTATTAGGCATGCATAAACACTCAAAAATATGTTTAAAGCCGACTCTACAGAACTAAAAACTTATTAGCATGGTGAAACTGTTTGGATTGTTGGTTTTTAAAGCCATTAGCTATAAAAAATGCATTCATGAGCATACGAGGACAACTGGGGTGCTGAGTGGAGACCGTAATGTATTCTTTCTAATTTTTTCTGGACCGAGTTTAGCTTGATCAAAAAGTCTGGCATTTGAGTTCGATCTGCTTTCCTTGGCATGGCACTCAAGTTGCGCACATATCACATCCTGTTATGTGCATGATGATACTGTGAATGAGTGAATCACATACCATCTGATTAAGAGCTCACTTTATTTTGCATTGCAGTCACCCAGGTGATTTATGTCTTGTATAAATATATAAATAACTGGTTTCTCTTTGGCAGGGATTTGTCATGAATTTGCAACCATCTGAAGCTCAGGCTGGTTTTGATATCCGGGTCCCACCAACAGCAGATGCAGCGTCCTTGGAGAGACGAGTTGCTGAAGAATGGGCACCTGCTTCACGTAACATGACCTTTGAGGTGAGAGAAAATACAAAATGACCACATTTTGTCTCAGTTACGGAGTGTTACTTGCTTGGACACAGAATCACAAAAGCCCTCTAAGAATGTGAAAGAGTCATGATGCTAAAAAATCTTAAAGATGTGTTGTGTCCTTTTTTCTCTATGAGTATTTACTATTGTCTTGTAGCTATCTAGTATTGTTAGATTTCCATGATTTGAATGCCTTGGCTAGCTGATTCTGTGTTTGCATTTTTGCCCTCTGTCTAATATGTATTGCAGCTTGGACAGTTCAAGCAAAAGGCTTCTGTTTTTGACAAGTTTGGGAAGCCAATCCTTACATCTTCAGACAGTTCTAACCCCTGGTGGGCACTACTGGAAGAAGCTATAAGAGATGCTAATGGTAAACCTGGAAAACCAGAGATTTTTCCTGCTTCAACTGATGCACGCTACTTTAGGGAACGAGGTTTACCTGCAATTGGCTTTTCTCCTATGTCAAACACTCCCATTCTACTTCATGACCACAACGAGGTGAACAATCTCTCATTACTTGGTAGTTTCACAAAGTTTTGTGTTTTATAACTTACTTTATGCTCATTTGCCGTGTCCAAACAGTATATGCATTCTTGTATGTTTTTGGACATTCATATCAGGTTAATTTAGAGTGTGGAATCTGCTATTCTTGGATACTAGATGAGTCCAAATTACTTGATCTTAGTTTGGTAATTGCCAATTGGAAATCATCAAAATTTTTTGTGGCATTTTGGATGACTGTTAATTTAGATAGAAAGTTGAACCAATTGAATTAATGTATACTCATCTCTTCTGGTAAAGAGGGACCTTGATAACCTTGAATTTCCCTTTTTAAGTGACTAATTTCACTTTGTTTTTGATGGCTCATAATTTGCTGACGCCGGAATAGATTTTTTTTTTTTTAAATATTATAATTTGACGAATTACATACATATCATTTCCTTGAGTTTGCAATCGAGAGCATGCATTCTGAAATTTCACAACCCTAATCTTGTGCAGTTTTTGAACAAGGACGAGTATCTAAAAGGCATCGACATTTATGAGTCAATCATCAAAGCCTATGCATCTTTTGTTGAGCACCAAAAAGATGAAGCTTCCAGAGATGAACTGTAAGAAATCAGCTCAAATTGCAGAAGGAAGCTTGTCATCTAAAATTGCATATCCAGACTCTTATTAGTTCTGAAGCTGTGGATCGACTATGTNAATATTATAATTTGACGAATTACATACATATCATTTCCTTGAGTTTGCAATCGAGAGCATGCATTCTGAAATTTCACAACCCTAATCTTGTGCAGTTTTTGAACAAGGACGAGTATCTAAAAGGCATCGACATTTATGAGTCAATCATCAAAGCCTATGCATCTTTTGTTGAGCACCAAAAAGATGAAGCTTCCAGAGATGAACTGTAAGAAATCAGCTCAAATTGCAGAAGGAAGCTTGTCATCTAAAATTGCATATCCAGACTCTTATTAGTTCTGAAGCTGTGGATCGACTATGTTTGACGAAATTTGTTGGTACCTAGATTTGC